>JBAMYA010000004.1:10148545-10167986 GCA_037176975.1 Arrhamphus sclerolepis | reverse complement strand
AGTCTTCCCAGCCTGGTGCAGGTCTACAATTTTGTTTCTGGTGTCCTTTGACAGCTCTTTGGTCTTGGTCATAGTGGGGTTTGGAGTCTGACTGTTTGAGGTTGTGGACAGGTGTCTTTTATACTGACGACCATTTCAAACAGGTGCCATTAATACACGTAACCAATGGAGGACAGAGGAGCCTCTTACAGAAGAAGTTACAGGTCTGCAAGAGCCAGAAATCTTGCTTGTTTGTAGGTGACCAGAGACTTATTTCCCACCATGATTTGCAAATAAATTCTTTAAAAATCAGACAATGTGATTTTCTGGATTTATTTTCTCATTTTGTCTCTCATGAGGTATACCCTATCAGGTATGAGGTATACCTGTTATACCTGAAAATTACAGGCATCTCTCATCTTTTTAAGTGAGAGAACCCGTACAATTGGTGGCTGACCAAATACTTAATTGCCCTACTGTATTTTACGTGAGTTGGTGCTGATAAATATTGAGCATTGGTCATTTTTTGAAAAGACATTGTAGCAAACTATTGTTCTACCTGGAAAACAACAAAAGAAGAAATAGTGGCAGAAAATTTGAAAAGAAAAAGAAATCTACCAATTACCTTTCTTGGAGTCCCTGTTGCTGCGACATATAGTTACATCTGAAGAGAACTGGGTGCACATCGTGTAGGTTTGACGCAGAGGCATAAATCAGTTTTTAGTCCTTGTGTGATGTCGTACTGGGATGGGTTATTTGTAATACTGGGGCGGCTTAGTAGAGCTCGTTCCTTAATATTTAGTCAGAACTCCAGATCTCGTGGTTTCAGAACTGGTCTTCTTCTGTCTCCAGCTGCCGTCAGAGCTGCAGGACATGCTCAACAAACACATGAAGACCAGTCTTCCGGAGCGAGGACCTGTCCCCGGATCCCAGGACCCAGACACACTCAGTCTGACACCGGCTGATGTTGTGCCAACGTCTGTCATCGCCCGGGTCCTGGAGAAACCTGAGCCTCTGGTTCTGAATTCTGCTCAGTCCAGCAGCTGTGGCCGCCCTGTTGCTGAGGATGTCTTTGTGCACGTGGACATGACTGGTCCTGTGGGCGCCGAGGCCCGGGAGGGTGGTGGAGGCCATGTGCCCTCTCAGCAGAACGGCTCCTGCCGCAGTCAGAGCAGCCTGGATGAGGAAGCGGGCGCAACGCCGTCCTTCGAGAAACTGAACCCGTACCCAACACCGCCACCGCCACACCCACTCTACCCTGGACGCAAGGTCATTGAGTTCTCGTCTGACGACAAAGTCAAGATCCCCAAAAACTCGCCACTGCCCAATTGCACTTATGCCACCAGGCAGGCCATCTCCCTGAGCCTCGTCCAGAATGACGACGAGCGGAATGTCCCCGGTAGCCCTGCTCCTTCCTCCTCCTCCGGTGGGGGGGGTGGAACCAACCAGCGCACTCCTCCATCACAGCGGGATGCCACCAGTGAGCCACTGTCCAGCCAGTCCAGCCCATTCAGCAGCCCACCACAGGTAATGTAAAAACACCACCATCTTTAGTGACTACACATCAGGTTGTGGTGTCAGGTCCTGTGGTGGGAACCAACCATCCCAGGGTCAGGTCCTGTGGTGGGAACCAACCATCCCAGGGTCAGGGTCTGTGGCGGGAACCAACCATCCCAGGGTCAGATCCTGTGGTGGGAACCAACCATCCCAGGGTCAGATCCTGTGGTGGGAACCAACCATCCCAGGGTTAGGTCCTGTGGAGGGATCAGAGTATCTTGGAGGCCTCATCTTGGGTTTCCTTGAAGGTAGTTACCCAGGGGTAACTTCCTTTTACTGGCTGGCCTTGGGAAGGAGGGTTCCCACCTTATGATCCAAGTCCTGCTCAAGGACCTGCCACTGTTTCGTTCCTTAATATTTAGTATTTGCTCTGGGGTCATGATCTGGTCTCTGAAAAGTGCCTATTGTGATAGATACTATGTAAATACAGCTGAATTGAAAGAACAACGCAGGTTCCTTCAGAGTTCCTGGTGACTGAGTATCTTGCAGGAACCTTCCCTTAGGACAGTTTCTCTGTCCTCTCCCTGGAACAGTTCCTGTGGGAGTATTAGGACTTACTCTAACCCATGAGGAGCTTTATGGTGGAAACAGACCAGGGGTCCATTTCACAAAGTGGTTTATGTGGAAACTCGGGGAAACTTCAGATTTCTGTTCACAAAAAGAGGTTACTTTAACCCCAAACCAGAGCCGGTTTCAGAAACTGTTGCGGCGGTAACTGACTCTCTGAACTAAACCTGGTCGGGAGCAGTTTTACTTCAACATACCAGTTACTTTCTGTCTCCTCTCCTTCTGGCAGAGGATTTTTTTTCATGTCAGCAGGATTTCAACTGCCACTAATTATTTAAATTACCTATTCACATAATTTCTCCCACGTTAACTGTCTTTGCTTCCCTACTGTTTGTCTTAAAGTCACGTGACTGCAATAAAATCTCTAAATCAGTGAAGAGGAGTAGGACAGTCTCTAACGTTTACTGACGTTGCCATGGTCAGTCATGGTATCAGAGCTCCATTGATGATGGCTTTATATAGTCACGGAAACTCAGAGTCAACATACTTTACTCTACCTCCTCATGTCTCTGTCCCACCCTCAGGCCCCCAGCGTGCTTGCAAGCTCTGGAAGCTCTGAGGAGGACCTGTTGTCCAACTGGCAGCGGATGTTTGTGGAGAAGATGGCACCCGCCAGTGATGGTGCTCTGGTTCACCGCACGTCATTCAGCTCCCAGACGGCCCAGGAGCTCCAGAGAAGGCGGCAAACGGCGGGGGGCGGGGCCACCCCTGCCTCTTCTGACCGCCACAGGACGGCGTACTCAGATGGCGAGGAGGGCTCATCGGCACGCAGCTGGACACCGAGCCGTGGCTCTAGCCTGGACACGGATACGGACACGGAGCCGCGGTCTGGCAGTGGTGGTCACTACGGCAGCAGGGACGGGTCCGTAGAGGAGGGAGAGCGGCTGCTGATGACACTGGAGGATGATGGTGGCAGTGGCGACACTGCAGTCACCATAGCAACTGGCCCCACCCACAGGAATGAAGAGGAGGAGGAGGAGGACAGCTCCACTGAAGAGCGGGATGTTCTGCCCAATGATCTGCCTGTCATCTCACCCCGCCTTCTGGAGTTTGACCCCGCCCCAGCCACACAACAGCGGCCCCACAAGAGCCCCAAGAGGATGGGGGTGCACCACCTGCACCGCAAGGACAGCCTGACACGCGCCCAGGAGCAAGGCACGCTGCTAGACTGACAGCTGCCGTCTCTGCAACTGGCCTGAGAGGCCACGCCCCTCCAGGATATAGCCATACTGGACCGTGTGCATGCGTGCGTGCGTGCGTGTGTGTGTGTGTGCGTGTGTGAGACTCTCAGTGCCTCTCACTTTCTGTCTCTGACGTTGCTAGCACAATGCTAGCTGAAGCTTGGACTTTTGTTTTGGTGTTTCTGCTAATCATTGATTTCCTGTCACGTGTCCTTCTCCTGTTGGCTAATTGGTCGGCCATGGAGTCCTCAGATATTTCACTGACTCCGCCCCCCTCCCCATCGCTGACTGTACTGTAGGGGGCGGAGCCTCCACACGTGGAATGTAACCATCACATTCTGTTGTTTTGTTTGTTTTTTGTGTTTTGTTTTTGTGTTTTTTTGTCATCACATGTGGATATTGATCTGCTGTCACCAGATAATGTTGTTTGCATTTGACTGAGTTTCAAGTTCTCCTGCAGGATCTTCTGGTCCAACGGTCCAAAAGAACCGGAGCATCTGTGGTGCCTGTGGGCTTCTATTGCACCACCTCACTGTCTCACAGCTCTGATTGTGATCACCAGGACCCATGATTGATCACTGATTAATTGGACGCTGGTTTCAAGTTAATTTCTGCGTCACTTCCTGTTCCTTATTCGTGTTTTCACAAGAGTCACCAAATTATTGAACCCTGACGAGTATTGACCCTGCAGTGTCACAGAAATCACCAGGTTATTGATATATGGCCAAGTATTGATCAATGGTCGAGTATCGATTCTATGACTCAGTATCGATCCCCCACAATCAAATATCGATCGGCGATCAAGTATCGATTTTTCGAGTATCAGTCGTTTGGTAGAGTATTGATCTGTGGCCGGTTATCAATCTTCCTGAACTTCAGCGGTTTATTGAAAGTCTTTATTATTGATCACTGAATGTTTAGATTAAAGCTTATTGATTGTTTCTTACAGACTAACGGATCATTGATCACTGATTTTTGTCATTTCAGTTTAGGTCGACAGTCATTAACCAGGAAGTATTTCTCGCTTGTGTGTTATCATTTGACTTATTGATTAAGGAGGTCGTTGCAGTCTTGTGTGAGAATTTGATGACATCATTTAAATTTTCTGACGTCACAGTGGCTGAGACGAGCCTGTTAGTAGGCAATCAGAGATGGATGTGGTCCTGACCCAGGATCAATGGCGCCTCATCCAGATGGAGGAGTCGTCGTGGAATTGCCACTCAGAATGTTCGTTAACAAGCAAAAACACCGAGTTCAGAACCTGCATGAGAATCTGAGCGTTTCTACGTTTCCTTTGGCGTCGCCATATTGGAGACGTTTGTCTGAACACTGGTGATTCACCATGGACAGAAGCTGCTCACAGACAATTCAACCGTCGTTTGTGACCTGTTCAGAACCTGGATCAGTCACCAAAGTCCTGGCTGTGTTCTTCCAGGGAGGACATGTTGTTCTGCTGCTGAAGCCGTCTCCTTTGAGCTCTGAAACATTTAGAGGTTTTTATCTGCAGCACCGCAGTGTTCCACACACAGGGGCACCTGAACATACTGCTCATTAGGATTCTCCTGGTTTCTGTCTCAGATGTTCAGCTGAAGGACTCTAAGGACCACAGTCATGTACCGTCCTCAATCTAGGACACAGCTGAGTTGTTCCCAGGTGTGGACTGGAACCGGAACCAGGTCCAGAGTCCTCTCAGAGACACAAAGACCAGAATGTGTGTTTAAATGTGTTTAATATTTAATCTGAAATGACAGAAGAGAGTAAAAATAGACTTCCTACATCTTTAATGATTCTTCTTCATGAAGATAAAGCTCCTTCCCTGCTCCTCATCACGACTGATTCTTTGAAGCCAGTCCTCAATAACTGACCTGATCTTTATGGTCACTAGAAAGAAAACTGTCATTCTCTTTGTTCTTCGTTGGATCTCAACACTTTCAGAGTAAAAGTGAAATAAAAAGAGACATGACCGCTTCATGTATGAGTCTTCTCATTCAGCCCAACATGATGCATTATAAAAATGGCAAACAAACACTACAGTCACCTTTAGCTGCTCCAACATTTTCTGCTTTTATTTCTTCTTTTTTGCCATCATCATCTTTCTTTTTTGGCAGTTGACAAAGAACAAAAGTGGTGTGCTTCCACCTGAGGAGGAGGTTCCCCTCGGGCAGAACCTTGCTAATGGAAACCCACATTGGGTAACCAGTCTTGGTTCCTGGTGCTGGTTTCCAGTTTTAGATATCTGGTCTTGGTTCCTGGTTCTGGTTTGCAATCTTGGTCTCTGGGCTTGGTTTCCAGTTTTGGGTATGTGTCTTGTCTCTGGTCCTGGTTCTGGTTTTTGTTTTGATAATGGAATTCTTACCAGGGTAACTGTTCAGACGCAGCGAGCAGCTTCTGTCATAACCGAACCTAAACTATCATCGGTTTGACTGAATCATAAGTAAAACTGGACCATCTGGCTGAAGGCAACTGTGATCCTGTTGTCATGGAAACATGGCCCTCCCAGTGTTCAGGTTTCTTCTTTGTTGGTGCTGAAGAATCAAATGCGTTTATCAGATCAGAGTTCTGCTCACCACTGCATCGGCGCTCCGGAACTGAAGCTCACTTAGGACCCCAGCAGGACAGACCTGGAGCAAGCCAGACCCACCTGCGGACTCTGAAACCTGGGCGATCATTACCCCTCCAGCTGGATGTTCTAACATAGCGTTCAGGTGATTGTAGCTCTGCCCCCACACCCTCCTTCCTCAGGTGCGGTCGCTGAGGTGGCTGACGCCTCACCTGTCCAGGTGTTCCAGCTCAGCTGCAGTGTTTCCTGTCGTTGTGTCACTTCCTGTTTGGGGATGAATGTCTGACTGTTGACTTTGTTTTCTCAGTTTCAAACAGCGTCTATTTTAAAACAAATAAAATATTTTAAACAAAACTTATGTTCATATTTCCTTGTCTACCTTCATTACCATCATCAGAACTTGCACTAGTACATTTTTAATAGGTGATTTTACACCTGTCACACTGTATGTCTTGTCTCTGTATTATATGTTTTTATGTCAAATTTGGACATTGGAGTCTGTAATAAAGACATCTCTCTATACCCTGGTAGCCCACACAATCCACATGGACATGCTAGCTGGCTAGCATCTCCATTTTGTCTGAAAATACAGAATTATAATTTCTTGGCCATGTCTAACCACCATTAATTATAATCCTCAAATGATGTTGTTAAATTAACAGCAAACTACTAAGAAGCTAATAAAATCCACAGTGGAAAACAGGGATAAAGATTTAATACACTTGCAAACAGCCGCGGACGTGAATGACCTCATTGTTGAATTTATTTATTTTTTGCTACTGTTTCAGTGCCTGCCATCTCCGAGATAGAAATTTCAACCTTACAGGACCTTGTTGAGCGAAGGGCCACATATTTCAAAATATCTAAATGGCAAACTTTTATTGGGATAAACTTCAGCATGCTTATGTCAGCATTTCTACCACACATGCTCCGAAAATGACCCTGCATGACTAGTAACGAGGTTAAAGGGCACGTCTTGACCTCTGGCGCGTCACACTCACTCCCATGTGCGAGATGGAATGAGACCTCTGAACAGTGCAGATGAAGGAGGGCAGTTAAATCGATGGTTATGGCTTCTAATGGAGCTACAGGGTGTGATGCCTTCGTCACCAATGGAAAAAACCTGCTTTTTGTCAGTGAAGTCATTGCATTAAGTCACTCAAATCTGATCAGTGGAGGTCCCATAATGGCATCCAAGTTTCAAAATGATTGGACTTAGTTCCTATTTAGTATCCTTTTAGTAATTTCACAACATTGAAGGCAGAGTTATCTATCATTTACAGTAAAAGAACTTTGCTCTCATGTAAGACAGTTAACGCCGCGTAATATTTCTTCAGGACACTGACAGAGTTGTCTTCAGCAGAAAAAAGGTCTGCAGATATTTTTTGGTCCAGACTTCTGCTGCATTACAGATATTAACCAAAGATCAAAGGGAACATGTGGTCTTTGGAGGGTCTCACCCATTCAGAAAGATGTCTTTAAGTAATTAAGGTAATTGAGTGACCGAATCAGATTAATTTTGCTTGTTTGTTTGAGGAATTTTCCTTCATTTTTGCTCCCAACTAAACAACCTTTTGCAATATAAATGCCATTGAACAAACAGTCAGACTGAGCACATATAGAAGTGTATAGTTAATATATGTCTGATATAAATGCAGCTGAATATTACCGTTGAGGATAAACATTGCTCTGAAAACCTCGTTTCAGCGTTTCTTCACGAGATGCTCCTTTGACGTTTGGGCACCGGCTTTATATACGGCCACGGCAGAAGAGAGACCATGAAGATGTCAAAGTCATTTTAAATGAAAAGCATTGCCGACACTAACTCTTGGTGCATCCAGTACCACCTCATAACTCTCTTTTATGGCCTACAATGTTACCTTTTCCCATGAGAACACAAAACATGCTCCCCGACTAGAGAGAAAGCAACACTGAGGCCACAAAATAGAGATATCCAAAAAACAAAAAAGGAGAAGTCTGGGACTAATTTCCAGGAGATGTTTAACATTTTCTCAAAGGCTCAGCACTTGTTGGAGCTTTGGATTGTGTTAATTTTGCTGAGGCACTAGAGATTTATGATGCTTACAAAGATGAAGGCATGGTTTTGGTTTTGAAGACCTAAAAACTTCAGAGAATTAGACATACTGTACAATCACAATTTTTCATGCTTTTTTTTTTTTTTCTTTTTACTTTTTGGTCGTGATGGTAATGGTTTATGTGGCAGGGTGGTCTGGTGACCAGAATGTAATCTAACAGCAATAAAAGAAAATGTCTTAATAGTCTTAATTTTCCAAAGTGCTGGAAAAAAAATCTGGTAGTGGAGGGAGCATGTCAGCTTGTTTTCTAAGTTTAAGGGGATTTCTTGTGATTTCCCTTCATCTTTTTAATTTTTATTGATCTTGAAGCAACACAGGATTGGCAGATAATTAAAGACTTGAGTGTCATTCATTTCAATCTGGTCTTGCCAGCTTGAGAATGTTGAGAATTTTTATCTCCTCGCCACAAAATCAGCAGGAAATTATTGCAAATTAGAACACAAAGTGGGGCGCATGCAGAATGCACTACATGACTAATGGTTTGCAAGATTCGTCCACGTTAGTGGGTGTTGATTAATGGGGGTAATGTTTACAGTTCGGGTGGCCACAGTGAGAATCAAATCTCTTGGCCCCATTCAACAGCAACTGAGCACAAGTCTGTGGTCCAACTGCACGCACATGTCCATTTGTTTCATTGATTTATTTGTTTGTTTGTAAACAAGCTGTGGCAGACTAGATGGAGGAGAATAAGGACAGCTTTGTTGCTTATGGTGTGCAGAGGGATCAGCGTTAATTAAATCAGAGCCCCATAAGATTTCCGCCGAGCACATGGGCGCAAAGAGACGATGGTTTGTAAGCAAAGATTCACAACACATGTCCTAAAGCCCGAGTGATGTGCTCTGCTCACCCTTGACAAGATGATTATACGGCTCAGCTGTGGGAGGAGAGCCTTGACCCCGGAACTAGAGCTAAAAACGTCTTCATCACCTCTGACACCATCTAATGATGCTCATTTGCAATCTGACTCCCTGAACCTTACCAGACTAGTAGACCATGATGGCTGCAGCATTTGACCCCTTTTTAGTTTTAATGTCATGCTTCCCTAAAGAAGTGGCCTTTTTTTTTCTCAAATGAGGTTTTGACTAAACTTGAGCTTCTGCTTATACACTGCAAAACAGAAAAGGGAAAAAAAAACATGTGTTGTTTACTGAATTGTATGATATCATATGTTGCCTTCAGAGGAAATGTTGCATTTAAATGTTGCGTTACTACAAAGGAGCCGTGTGTTTCTAATGAGCGTAGCAAGGAAACCTTCATCAAAGTAATTTGTCCCAAAGTCTGTCTGGAGCTTTGAAGCAGTTGTTGTGGTTCAGCCAGCTCTGGTGTACACGAACAGCATTGAGATCTGAAATGAAAAGTGTGCTCCAATCCCGAATGTGCGCAAACACACCAGAAAACTCTTCTAGAAGACACGGAGCATAGTATGTGAAAAATCACACCCCATGTTCAAAGAAATGCAAGTACAATTACAATACCTTCTGTTTCAGTTTGTCAAGAGCACATGAAAAAAAGAAAAAAAAAAAAAAAGGGCCAGAAGTAGCATACAGATGCCACTACATGAACATTTGTGCACAAATGTGCAACTCTTAACATCTGCACTTGTTCTCAGGTACATGTGAGCTGATGAAATCCTTACTTGTTGCCAAATATGGTCTGAAAGTTTTGACTTTGACAGCCTTGTCTCTGGAGACCCCTTATCTATTTCCTACTATAATCACCTGGAAAAAGAAAGCTGAAACTGACAGATTGTCCCTTTAATCCAATGACCTGATGCCATTATAGTTAGTGACACGCTGAATCCTAGTGGTTGGGCACTTTCTGTGCACATGTGTGCATACATGTACATGTGTGTGTCAGGGAGCACTGCAGGCAAGGGGTGGGAGGAAGAGACGCTAATTGAAATTCCTTCAGCCATGTCTGGCAAAGCCTTGGTGTCTGAGTGGCACACACACACGCACACACACACCTAAACACACATATTCACACTGGCCCTGGCCCTAATAAAATTGGGCTTTGCCATATGGAGGCCATGTGCAAGACTGGTCTCTCTGTGCTTTGGCGTGTGTGTGTACATGTGTGTGTACCCAACAGGAGAGGCCTGTACACCTACACAGGACAGATGCATGCAAACCCGTGACATGTGTACGAAAGTGTGTGAGTGATAAAGACCTATTACATAGATTACAATCCCAGGCAAGCAGACACTTTCACACACACTTGACATGAGGGAGAGGTTCAAAAACATACAGTAGACATTGAAGATAAAGAGCCTGTTGTATAATATCAAAGACATTGACCCCACCCATCTGATTGGGGGTGAACTAGTGGAGAAAGCTGGGCAGGTAAATGTGGGAATAATGTTCTGTTCTCCCTCAACAACCACTGTCAATGTTCCCGAGGCAGTGCAGTTATTTTGTGCTGCTCACAGGCCAGAACACCGTGGCAGTCTTGGAGAACTTCCAGATGTGTTTAACTCCAAGATAAAAGTCGCAGATGACAGAATGATAACAGCTGATCTTCTGTTCTGGATCAGCCATAACTGATTGTGATGAGCCTTACAAGTTGTTAGAAGTATTTAGATTTGCTAGTGTGCAGACTGGATGCTTTGTTGAGGCTTTTACAGCACCATTAATTCATGCACAACATTTTGTTTGTCAAGCAACTGGCAAAAGAGATTGTACCATGATTCATATTCATAACATGCAGCTCTGTTTCAGTACAAGAGTTTTCACTTCATCTGTGCATTTTGCAGTGAATTGTGCATTCAGACTCCGAGATAGTACAAGGTGAGCTACTTGGTGCCAGCAGCAGAAGATTAAGATTGGATTTGGTGTGAAAGAATGTAACTGTGTGAATGTGATGCTGAGTGGCACTGACAGGCGAGCATGTGTGCTCAGTGACCCCTCTCAGCATAAACAAAGGTTAAAATCATATTTCCCATCTTACAAAATGCACAACTAGGAAAAGGAGCAGTGATTTCATAGTTATTACTTTACATCTGAGTCAGTATAACCTCATATTTAGCATATGCCTACCACTATTATAACTGCAGCACAATAGCAGTGAGGGGAGAATCTCCCCAGAGATTTGGTTAGAGCTGTTTTAGATATTGCCTCAAAGAGGAAGAACTTTCTCTGGGCAATTTCTAATTAGTTCCAGTGGATCGTCTCTCTCTCTCTCTCTCTCTCTCTCTCTCTCTCTCTCTCTCTCTCTCTGTCTCTTTTTTTTTTAATATCTATTTGGCTTGCATGTTTTATTTTTTTTATTTTTTCATTGTCGACTGCTCCCCTATTGTCATGTTTTCTTTTTCCAAAGTCTTTGTAGTCAGACAAATATGCTCTGCTTCCACACATGGTGAAAAGGCTGGAAGCACGCAACTCTGTTTTTTGTTCTTTTGCCCAGTCACCTGTCTTAATGTGCACGGTTGCCCAAGGAGGAAACACAGAAACATCCACAAATAAGTTCATGAGATGGAGTGGAAGAAAAAGCCACGGCATCTTTTACCAAAGTGGTCTCATTATATTTGGCTGCTCTTTTACCAAAATTTAGTGTTACCCAAAAGTTGAAGAAAAAAAAAAAAAAGCACAGGAACTAGTGGTACTGATAATTAAAACCGGATGCCATGAGCTAAATAGACACTTTTAAAATTATAAGGAAGCTGACTTACTGTACGGGTCATCCTCATTCTTGGTGCCATTGACAACTCCGTTCTTGTCAATGCGAAGGAAGAATTTATGGTAGGAGAACAGTTTCCTTCTGCGCACATCTCCTTGTAGATGTTTGTAGTTGCTTCGCACATGACGGCCAACAACTGTCGCAGAAGATGACACATTGGTTGCCCGTGGCAACCTTGCAGAGGATGCGTGAAGCAGTGTGGGTGATGAAGAAGGTGATGAATATGAAGAAGTCCCTCCTGTTGCATTGTGGTTCCTCTCAGAGTCCAAAGACGAAGCGGCAAATAATGCCGAGGACGAGGAGGGTCCGAGCAGGAGGAGCACTAGGAGGAAGGTGAAGGAGAGAAGGAGTGAAGGAGGTCTGCAGCTGGGGCTGGAGGAGAACCAGGCGACCGATGCACCTTGTGTCACTGTCCATCTACACATGGTAGTGGAGCTGGGAGAGCTGTGGAGGTGCTCAGGGGCTGGGGCATGCTGAGCTGGGTGCAGGGAAAGGGGAAGAGAGTGGGAGAAACTCCCCCTGACCAACCAAACCTCCTCCGTCTGGAAACCCACAACCTCACTGGGACTGTAGGTGTTGAAACTTGTGGAATGACTGGGGTGAAGGTGATAGGACTTCCAACGGCTGGAGCAAGACTTTTGGCAGCAGATGTGGAGTTATCAGTAATGTGAATGGTGATGTATCTGGTGGTGGTGGTGGGAGCCTGCGGTGCTGTGGCTTACTCTGCTGTAGTCCCCTGTGCTGGTTTCTCCTCAGAAGCACCACAGGAATGTGTCAACATCTATAACTCAGATCGCCTCACAACGAGAACCACTGGGGTTGCGCCTTATGGACCTTTCGCCTTCTTCTTCTCCCAAGACTTTCACTCTTTGCTCCTGGGATCTGACACAATCACACACTCCGAATCTCGAATGAACACAGCAAGAGTTCATTCATACATGATACCAGAACTTGCTCCACACACGTGTCCCATCTAGATCCTTAAGTCCAGGAAGGAGAGTAACACAGAGGAGGCCGAGTTGAAGATGTCAAAGTGCTCAATACAAAATGAATAAATAACAATAGGAAGTCAACAAAAAAGAAAATAATCTGCTTCTCATAAAATGTCCAGAGAAATCCATTCAAGGCTATAAAAAAGTCACAGAATCCAGATTTTATTCTTTCCCTCTCTCCTTTTCTCTCTTTGTTTCTCTTGCTTTGTTTGAGCTGGTTTGAAGTTACTTGAGTGTGTAACTGAGACTCCAGCTCTTGTCTTCCCCCCTCTCTAGTCGTGCATCTGTCAGTGAGCTGAGCTCCCCGTCTGTCCTCTGTCCTTGCCTCTCAGAGTCTGACTGCCGGAGCAGCGCGTTGCCTCTCTTCTTCCCTCCCGTATGTGGCTCCCTCTCTTTTGGCCCCCTCCCTCTCTTTCCTCTTGCCTCTGCCTCTCTCCTACCTCTATCAGCCGACTCCCTGGTTATCCGAGGTGACCGACTCTTGTCTTTCCTCCCACCTTATTTATCTGCTGCAGCAGCTCCCCAGATGTCATCTCTTCGTCTAATTGGATGTCTATTAAAACCACTTGGCTTTGAAGAGCTGAATGCATTTATGTGAGAGTGCATGTGTGTGCGCGGACATGTAAATGTGTGTTTGTGAAAGATGAGTGTGCGTGTGTGTGTGTGGGAGGGGGGGTGATCTGTCCCACCCCTCTCTCTCCCCCCATTTCTCTGTCTCCACCCCTTCCCAGACTAAACCCCACCAGTTGAGCAGAGCAGGTCAGTAAGAGCCCTTCATCTCCTCCTCCTTCCTCCTCTGCAGGGTTGTTATGTTCATCTTCCTGCAGTTGATTAGTATCTGTACTTTGTGCACGATACTAAGTTTCTGTGCTTTTGGCACCAAAATACATTTATTCACAGATTACTTTTGGTTTTCTACCTAAATGAATCAAACAAATGTATTATAACATATTGGCCAAACTTCTGCAGCAATAGAAATATGCTCCCTTAATAGAGCCAAATCTTACTCTACTTGTTAACCATCCGCAGAAAGTTTAACTTTAGTGATGGGTCTGAATTTTGCCCAAATAAAGAGAATTTTTCAGCTGGACCTAATACTGAGTGCTGTCGAGACTTTTAGCTATTGATGTGTGTTGTTGGACATGAGACTAAACCACATTGTCCCCAGGGCCCAGCCACTACACCAGTGATAATATAATATTTCTCATAGTCTCAGGCCTGAAAAATGGAGAGAATAATATGAGGAAAAAGGCCCAAAGAAGCTACTGCAATTATCATTGAACAGTTACAGTTGGCCCTTAAATCACTTAATTCAATTTATGATGTTTTCTTCTCTTTGTAGCATTTAAACAGCATAGAGAACTGTTTAACTACTGTCACTTTTTTTAGTAGTTTTCAAGCTGATTTCCTGAACAGTTGCCAGACAACATGTGGCAGTCTTTTAGTCTGATTTTGGTTTTAATCTTGGGATTAACGGCTCTGTGTTTTGAATGAAAGTTGTGCCCTTCCCATGTTGTTGCATTTTACTTTTCAATAATCTAGGTCTGCTGTCTGGTTTCAGTACTGTTTAATTTCCTTTTCATATTGTCAGACAACAGCCATATCTCCTCTCCTCTCCTCTCCTCTCCTCTCCTCTCCTCTCCTCTCCTCTCCTCTCCTCCTCTTCTTTTATGTCGTCTTGTCTGTGGTCAACACTACTATGTGGACATCATGTTTATCTAACCTTTAGGGTCCTTGGTGTTTGAGATGCATCACGTGCACAGAACTAACCACCTTTAAAAGATGTGTACTCCTACTGAACAGTTGGCCAGTATTTCTCTCTGCAGGAGTAACTCCAAGTAAGAATAGACAGATGTTGGATGCTGCCAACAATCTGTCATGCATGTCAGCACTACAGCCTTCTGTTTCCCGCTGGAGGCATGACTTTGCAGATGGCATAGATTGATTTGACGGGTTGTTTTGGTGAGAGAACAACCGCTGTGCAAAATGTCATGGTGAAATGATGATAAATCATTGCATGAACTTACTTTCATGTAATAGTCAAGAGAAATTATGTGCATGCGCAATGGCCGCTTTTCATGTATTTTCCATGGCCCTTATGTTAGTAAGACTGCAATTTCATAATATTTATATGAACTAAAACATAAGTTGCTTTATCTTTTTTTTTTTTTTTTAAATGTGGCCACAGTTTTCAAAGTCTTTGGGGTCCTGTCCAACAAAGAGTCAAGCTCCAAAGATATTTCATTAACATTATTGCTCAGAAAAGTCATTTAGTAATTTCTAACATCTCGTCACTTATCAAATTAGTTAGTTTACTGTCTATGCACGGTATGTTTATATACTTAGGTAATAGTGGACCAAGTACATGTCAACCATTGGCCCCCTTCAGCACCGCGGACAGCACTTTTCATTGCATGTCCTTCAGCACGCTAATGCTATGATTGAAAATATTCAGTTTAGGCATTTGTTTTTTTAGCGTCCTCCCCACTTGTTGTTTGACAAAATTTAAATTGAGTGTGAGGAGAATCCCTGCAGAAGGCTTGTCGACAACAGAAAGAAGAAAAAAACAGCCTCCCCTTTGAGGAATAAGCTCGCAAAGCTCAAGCCTCCACATGGATTTTGTTGTCATTTAGTTTATGACACAAGTCTTTTACAACATGATGGCATGTTTGTTGCGATTCAGTACAAGGTTTGAAACGCTGATACAGTTTGATGCAAAGTTTGTTTGGCATTGTGTAGTTCTAGGCTGGCTTGTAAAATAATGTTGATTCCAGAAGTCCAAACTATACAGTGGGCATATTGTACTAATTGTGAACCAAACCTGCTGCAAAAGTGTGTCTGGAGAAGAAAGCAGGGAAAGCAACGAAGGAATGAGAAAGAGAGGGAGAAAAGGAGTAAAAACATCTGCTCAGCGGCTCTGAGGCTTAAATTTGGGGCGTAGATTGACAACACACATACACCCACCCAACACAGCATAGTTCATTGACCCCTTTGACGCTACACTTCAGTTTTCACACCGTTTAATTATCTCTCTGTGATAATAGCAAAGACAAATCACTATAGGAATAATCTTCAGAATTTAATCATTTTCTTACTGATCTCTTCATTTATCTGCCCTGCAGTCTTGTTGTTCTGTATAACAGTCCTAATAAGACTCAGATGTTGGATTTAAGTTGTCAGTAAGGGGGGGAAATGTTTCGTCACACAAGAAAACATTTTGTTGTGATGGTGAAAATCCACATTTTGTCTTTTTGTTTTTTTTCATAAACTCCTGAAAGCTTTTCTTTTTTCAAAGCATTGTTATTCTCTAATATAAGCATCATGTGATGAAAATATGTTTTTATGAATTTGATTTTACTGCAAAAGGAGGAAAAAAATGGGGAACTGTTGAATCTAGATTTAAGCTGAAAAACTCACTTACGGTAATTAAGTTGTCACAGTTAAAAGGTCTTGTTTATTTAGGTTCAAATGTGGGAAAGAGATGAGTCAGTCTCACTGTCTCATGGTTTTGGCTGAAACTGTTGTTGCACTTGGAAGGCAAACTTCAAAGAGTTCTGCATAGTGTAAGTTCGGATCTGAGCTCAGGCTTTGAAACCATCGGCTACAAGAACAACTCACGATTTAGATCGCCAAATGTGAGCTGCTTTTCAGACCATAGGTGAGATGATCGGACACTGACCCCCTCTTGCTTTGCAGGTCATGCCTTTGGATAGGTCTGGATAGCTCATGCCTGGGAGGAGAAAGCCATTAGGGACCAGCAGTTCAGCTCAGTGATCCTAATTGTTTCATTGCGGCTGAGCTGGTGGCTTTGAACACGTTATGGTCCTCAAACCAGTTCTGCCAAAATGACCCTGGCACTTAACTTTAATTACACACACATTAAAGCACTTACAGAAAAAAGAGGCCTTATGATAGGCTAACTTACAGATACACTATGGCTAGGGCCAAGCTGCCAGTTAAATCATTTTCAGTGAATGCAAACTATCTCTGACAATGGTAAAAATCCCAAGTGTTTTGATTACAATCTGTTTCCAACAAGCTGTTTAACTTGAGGCATGAAACATGGAGCAAAGTCGCCATTTTAAATAAATCAGCATTGGTTCCTTTTTAAAACTGTTTGGTTGCCCCTCCCTCTGGGTGCGTTATTTTGTCATTCCAGTGGAATGTACTACATGCAGTTGAAATGGAAACAAACAGGGATCATTGTGTTAACTGCAGCAATAAGAGAAACATGAGTAAGCACCTCTTTCTCAGGCAGCTTCAAAAGGTTTGAAAAGAGATGTGACCTTCAGAACACGTAAACAAAGACGTTCTGGGATGGTGACATAAAACTATAAGGCCTGTGCTTTGGTTTAATGATGTTGTGTGATTCACACTGCAGTATTTCCGATGGTCTGATGCTGAGAAAAGGGCAAGTTTATAATCAGAACAAGTATCTTCTAAACAGAATAAACAAGGCAAATGAGGCAATACGACTTCCATGTTAAGTTCACATTGCTGCACAAAAAAGATTCTGCAATTCTTGTTTCTGTCCTCTGGAATGTTGTATTCTTTATAAATCAAATTTTGCAACATCAAATGAGCCTCATTTGAGTATTTTTGCATTGGGTGAAGATTATTGATTTGCGAGAATGATCCATCTGATTCAGCACTATCAATATCACAAACAAATCTCCTGAAGGAGAGTATGAGGGAGTACAGTCGAGAAAACAAAAAATACCAAAATTGAATTATCTAATATTTTTCTAGAATTGTTTCTTCTCTTTTCCAAAGAGCAAGTCTTGGACGTTCGACACTCTCAGGTCAGCCCTGACCTTATGGCCCCTCCTGCAAGCGGTGAGCCCACTGGAGGGCTGTGCCATACCATCAGCCAGAGGCCCTGATAACCATTTTAGAAGAAGTGGCCAGGGGTCCCTTAGTTAGACGCCATTTAGATCCACTGAATCGTGCTTAGTCTAGGATCGAGTACCCATACCAGGGGTAGTTGCCCTGGACAACATGACTCGAAGGATTATTCGTTATATCTAATTTGTATGTTGTTTTAATTGTCTGGCCAGGACTCCCTTGAAAAAGAGGTTTTTAATCTCAATGGGACATTCCTGGTTACACACTTAAAAATGTTGGGTTAAAAACAACCCAATTTGGGTAGTTTCCCAACCCAGCGCTGGTTAAATATTGGACAGAACACATGCTGGGTTAATTTAACCCAACAAGTTGGGTTGGTCCCCTTAATACAACAATTAGGTTATTTATGCAACCCAATTGGGTTGTTCTTACAACCCAGTTAAGGATTCACATTGACTATACTGCTGGGTTATCTCCACCCAGCAGGTTGGGTTGCAAATATATAATTATTAATATTACAGTTATATGTATTATTTTCTTGATTAAATATATTCTCACACCAATAATGTAACAATAAATATTTATCAATCCATCCATCATCTATACCCGCTATTTCCTGTTCAGGGTCACGGGGGTCTGCTGGAGCCTATCCCAGCTCACTCCGGGCGAAAGGCAGGGGTCCACCCTGGACAGGTCGCCAGTCTATCGCAGGGCATAAATATTTATTAAAATTCAAAATTTACAGAGCACAAAAATATAAAAACTCACATAATTTCCAAAAATTCCACATAACTTTTCTCCTCTTTCTAACAAATTAATTTGAATTTAAGTGATATTACATAAAAAGCCAAATTAACCAATGTCCTCCTGGCTATAACACATAATGCATTTCTCTTGTCATTTCGAGTAACAGCAACCGTTTGAGGAAATGAAATGCTACTAACTGTTAGCTTGCTAATGTACCAATTGATTCCTGCTAGTACTCAGTGCTTCACAGACTTACATCTTAACAACTATATCAAGCTTCATATAATAATATAAAGTCAACTATATGGTAAAACATTAGTGGGCATGTAACAAACGTTGCTTTGTACTGAATTGAGTCCCATCAGATGAGATGAGAGAAGTGTCGGAGTCGAGTTTTGTGGGCGGTGCTTGGTTGTGCATGCCCGAACGACAACCCAAAGTGTTGGGTAGTTCAAAATAAACCAACACAACATTGTAGAAATTACAACCCAACAGTGAATAACTCCATTCCCAACATAATTAACCTCACGAATTGGGTTCTCAGAATACCCAATTTAATGAAAATAACCCAATAAAATTAACCACCAGGCTCAACTTAGTAGTTGGGTTGAAAGAACAACCCAGCATTTCTTTGTGTGTATTTAAATGAGGAAGCCCATCAATATTATTGGTTAACAATGGTAACCATGGAGACCACACAACCACGCCACAAGCGCATGACGCGTCTGGAGGAGGATGGATGCTGATGAATGTTGTTCTGGAAAATCAGAGAGAAACAACTGATGAACTGAAAGAAATTAGATCAGTACTGAGTAATTAGTGTGACGTTATGTCTGATGTCTAAAAGTGGCTTCAGGCAGAGAATCAACTAATTGTTGATCATGTTAAACATAAACCTATCTGTTAATTCACCAGGAACCCCAGACTGGTTCACACCTGGATCTGAACAGGGATGTCGTGGTTCTGGTGGGTCGGTCTCTCCAGTACTGGACCCAGTACAGCACAAAGACCCAAGAATAAAGCTCCAGGGAGTCTAGATCAGCATATCAGCCAGTCCTCATCATGGTCCAGGTGATCCTGGTGATCCATGAAAACACGTTCCCTCCTAATTCCCCCATTTCCCAGTTCTCCCAGTAGTACCAGTACATCCATGTTGCAGCATTATGCAGGAGAGTCACCACAGTATTTAAATGTTTACATCAATCACACCTTGTTACAATCTATGTGTTAATCTGTGGTCCA
>JBAMYA010000004.1:10130455-10141082 GCA_037176975.1 Arrhamphus sclerolepis | reverse complement strand
GACCCCTGTGGAGGCTCGAACCAGGAACCTTCTTGCTGTGAGGCAACAATGCTAACCACTAAGCCACCGTGCTGCCTAGGTTTAAAGATATTTCATTTTATCATAATGGTACTATACATTAGCTTGATGACAAGCAGGAGACTCATGTCACATCATTAAAAGGTAGCTATCGAAATCTATTACTGGATGAACTTTGTATGATAGTTATGTTGTAAAATGGCAAAGAATTGATGCTGTTTTGCCCTTAATACCACTGTAACAAAATAATTCACAGAGAGGATAATCAAAGGCAATCAAAGTCAAATGAAATGTGTCACTGAAATGACATACTCTGGGTTTTACCAATGCTGGAAACTTTTTGATAAATAGTTACACAACTTCATTGAATGTAGAGTAATGATATTATTATATTGTCATTGTTTGTTATATCCTTTTCAATTTTAACACTCCTGAGACAGAAAATTTGCAGTCCTCTCGAAATGGCTTCATAATAATTACAATCTTTTGCTGCCCTTATCTCTCAGACAATTAACAAAAGAGAACAAACACAGGCCAAAAATAGGTGCTTGTTTCTTTAATTTAATCTTTATTCACCTAAATTGGGGGAACAGACCACCCCTGGCATTCCCATGTAAAGAGATGTCATGACAAACACGTCCAACCAAACGAGAGGGTGAATAGGTTTCCAGTCCATACATAAAATACATTTATTTACTATATACTGAACAACCAGCATCCTTTAGTCCCACACAGCATCCATCTGTGCTATGAAATATAGAGATAACATCTATGGAGGGATTTATTTACTGTATGTGTGAGAGAAGGGGATTGGCAGATTGGGTTTAGCTTATAGACAAGAAGATTGGTGGTGATGGGGAGCAGCGTTAAGTCATGCCTGCAGTGCCTCCCCCATGTCTACATGATGCCACAGGAGGACAAGGGGTTGGCGATCTGGCAGGTGCAGGCTGACTGGCAGTATTGACGCACAGTCTGGTAGCAGCTGCGGTCGGCATCCCCACCCCATTGCACAGGCCCATTGGGATCAGAGGGCAAGCGGCTCAGAATGCTGGTGTTGATGGCCAGAGCAGCCAGGCCATAGTCAGTGAACAGCACCGTCTCACGCCGACATGTGGGGCAGGAGATGAACTTGTACTTGGGACAGGACTCATAGAGGATCTGCAGGCACTCCTCACACACCGAGTGCAGGCAGGAAAGAATGCGTGGACGCTTTCCAGCAAAATTGTAAGTGTGACCACAGGTGGGGCAGTCCAGGGGTTCGCAGGGCATGACGGGCCCCGAGGAGGAGGAAGAGGAAGTGGAGGAGGACGTGGAGGAGGAGCGCAGCACATATTGATTGACTATGACGTCATCCATCTTATAGTGGAACTGGTGGTAGCAGATTTCGTTGGCACTGGTTTTGCGCTGCGCCAGGAAGCTCTGCTCCCTGCGCATCACGGGGGCCGGCGGGGAAACCATTGGCCTGGGAGACCCTGTGATGTCCAGTGTCAGGTCGCTGCAGGCCTGGTTGACAATGATTTCCCCTTCGCCGCCACCATCCCATGCAACTCTGGGTGGCGGGGCATAGCGTGGCTGAGTGACGGGCACAGGGCACTCTCTGGGAAACTTTTCCGACTGAATGATCTTGACGGTGTCCATGGGGATGGTGATGGGCTGACGCCTGAGGCAAGACATTCACACACTTTTGGAGATGTTAGAGAGAAGAGCTGTATCTCTGATCAGTTCTTGACACCCTTGCCAGGTTGTGCACAACTGGAAGAAGATCAGACTCCTTCGTTGAAGTCAGCCATTAGAGGGCACATGGGGACGGATGATTCCCTCCATTTTTCCTTCAAAGATAACCCCCAGCGAGAGCTCCTGTCAGCCTGAGTCTTTATGAGGTGGAGACTTATAGAAGATCTCAGCCAGAGTAACACACTACTCTGTAATAGCTAAGATATTATGTAAACAGTCCAGTTTGTAGTCTTTGCTCAGTGTTGATCAACCTAAAATACGTTTTGTTGTTGTTTTTGTCTTAATTTATTAATGCCTATGTTCTTGTGCTGTCTCTGGTGGCAATCAACAAACTCACAGAGATCTGTAAAACCTTAGCACGGATATATTTTCACATTCAGTTTTAGCTGTACATGGTCTCATGCGCACGCTAATGTTCACATATGCACACACTATAGTTTCATTGAATGCTATGGGGTTGACTGCAGACAGTTTAGAAAGGTTTAAAAGAGCCCCCAAAAAAGGGAAGCTGAAAGTTTCTCACCAACAACCACCTAGTTTCCTGTTTGTAAGCATCTGAAAAAGGATGAATAGCCTTCAGTCTTTCTACTCTCAGTCTATTTTGGTCAGGAGACCTTGTGTGACCTCTTTCCTTGGCGGGTTGATAAGAAGGGAGGAGGTCTTTTTTTGGGAGGTGTTGGAATGACTCCTTCAAACTTCTGGGCTCCTTGAATTCCCCAGCAGTGGGAGTGAAGTGCTTTTTATTTTGACTTTCAGAACAATCCTCTTAACTAAGCAGAGAAAATGATAACAGTTAGATGGCTGCTTCTGTGCTCTTCTTGTTTTGTTTTTCTTGCCAGTATCAGTTTCCCATGATGAGCCTCACAATACCTTTGATTCCTCTGGTCCATCTGCCTGTGAAGAAAAAAATATATAATTATCATTTTTGATACATAAATGAGCATAAATGTGTGTGAGATAACATTTTGACTTTGTTTTTGCACCGATGACATTTTAAGCTCTGCTTAAAAAAAATGCTTTGAACAGGGTGAATGAGCTCTATCTTTATGAAAATCAGTTTCCTTGTATTTTATCTGATGGAAAATTATGCCACGATAGTTTCCTTGGAGGTGAAATGTTTGGTTCCATTTCCTTTTACGCCTTGGCCTCAGCTGAACTGCATCTTTTCAAAGACAGGTAACCATCTTGCTGCCAGTTGCTGTGGGGCACAACACAGGGGCCGTGCCTTTCCTTTGACAAAATAAAATCACTTTAAAGTGTATCTCAAGAGTGGAGCTAAATGGAGTTGTTGTCTTCAAGTGAAATATGTCACATCTTAATATTTATTCTAATTTAATACATTACCAAAAAAACACAGGTTCTTATAAATAACAATAATAATAATACTAATGATAATAACGAAAAAAAGGTTAAAATTCCTTATTATATTTTTCATGATGATAAAGTGTTACAACTACCATCAATGTAACACTTTCGCTTAAATGTTGTAACAAGTATAATGGAATTTGCATCATATATTCTGCCGTCTTCAGTAGGAGGTGCTAAACAGTAGTACCTCACAATTTAATGCAGTCAAGGAGCCGTACCTGGGTTCTATGTTCTTGATAGTAAATACTGCAAGGGTTCTATATTACTATGGTCTGAGTCAAATGTGAACTGAATGCAGTGAGAGAGTTAATTACATTAACAAAATAGTGAACTAGGGAACCTAAGACACCGGGAACACAAATTAGGCACAGTTTTCTTCATATTTCCCTTGTAGTCGCTACAAGTCCCTTGTATCTTATCTTTGGAACATTTGGAACATGCAGCCGTTGGGCAGGGAGCATTTAGACATCAGTCAATGACAGCATGAGGATGCGAAAGCTAAAAAAGCATAGCTTTCAGTTCCAATCAGCAAGCGTTGTTAGACCTTTAACTTTCATATAGAATCTGGTACAACTGCTGTTAAAGACAAGCAAGTTCATTTGTATAGCATATTTCATACACAAAGGCAATTCCAAGAGCTTTGCAAAGACATTAACAACATCTAACATCTAAATAAAAACAAAAATCTCTTGCTTCACCCAATACCACTGTGGTTATGCTGCATGTGCAGAAAACTAGATAGTATTTTTTTTTCACCACCTGGAAGAGAATGAAATAATTCAACAATAATTCAACTTCCTTGTCATAAACTAATGATTACGTTTCCTTAGAAGTGAGCTTGAACAATAAAGATGAAAACTTCTCTTTTATTAATTCATTTAAAATTAGAATACATATAATTTCATATGATTTTGTTTTCAGATTTTCTACTGGTTGTGTTTATACACACACTGTCAAACTATGTTTTTGTCTGCCCTGAGAAAATCTAGATCACCTCTTAAAACAAATTAAATTTAAATACCTCTTAGAACCTTTGAAATAACATGTAACTTATTTTATCTAACCCATTTTACAAAAGAGTCACGTTCTAGATATGTGAATGTAAATGGGTTTCATAAAGGGTAAATGTAAACTGCAGGTGGCGGCGGGTGTTTGTGACACAGATGTGGTTCTTATAAACACTTTCTTGCTTCGTTCGTTTGACTTAAACATGCGTAGGACCACGCTACAATCTGTATGGAGGGTTTTAGTCATGTAGTGTGTGGGTCTGTGAAAAAGAACAAGCGTACAGATGAACATTTTTAACATGATTGCAACAATAGCAGCCAAATAGCAGAAGAGGGAGGATGACACATCGTTCATTCTCTGCTCGGCTGTCGACAATGATGATTCATTAGAGGAGAAAAAAAAAAAAAAAAAAACTGAGCAGAGGCTGAGCAGAGGAGGTGACCTACATGGCGGGGAAGAGAAACAGAGAAGGGAAAAAAAATGACAGGATCGGGAGCTCAGCACAGGTCCTGGCTGCTATTTATGGTTTGTTTATCTGTGCACCTCTTAGTGGTTTCCTGCCCCCACACTTCTGTTGAAGAGTCACATTGAATGAGAAAGATGCCCCTTTCTCAGCAAGCGGAAGTGCTTTGCTCATCTGACGCAGTGAGCCACATTGAGGAAGTTTCTGTCGTTCATCTATTTACCATTAATCTATTTAAAATCTCACCAGTCATTTGCTGTCTCATCATCTATGCAGGACACTTTCCATAAAGACTGTTTCTTTGACATTTTCTGCATGCATACAGCAACGTCTCACAGATATTAGCAACCTAAATATAATAATCATGAAAGTATATACGCAAGAAAGTCTTAATGATAAATAGAACAAATGCTCATAGATATGATTTCAGATGTGATGTCATAGTCACAAATATAAAGTATCAATATCAGTCAAAGGTTTAGGATAAACACACAAAATATCTTTTTTTTTTCCATTTTAATATCTGTGACACAGTTTATTTAAAAAGAAAAGGTCAGCTACTGCACTCAGGCATTGACTTAAATAACATGCTTTACATTTGAAACTGCATACTGTCAAAGTAAAGTTTTTAGTTGGTTTAGGCATGAGTTTTGAATTTTAAGAAAAAACAGCTCCAAATATGCGTTGAATTAGAGCTTGATCAACTGAGATCAGGCTGCAAATCTATTAACCTTTCTCCATAATCCTCAAATCCCCACTCAGATCGAGCATTTGCCGCATGCCCGATCAACAGAAGCCCACCTCCCAGTCCAGAAGACCCAACAACCCTTTAGCAAACACCACAAGATAATTAGAGGTCTGTAACCTGACAAGTCAGAGCTAATTTGTTGGCATAAAGACTTCTATGATCACAATGGTATTATAATGTAAGTGTATATTTTGGATATTTTAGGAACAAGATTCACAGATGAAATGATGGAAAATGAAAAGCATCTTTTTATGTCATGTTAATCAAAAAATATTCTAGCAAATACATTATTTTGATCATTTATAAGCTTACAAATCTCAAGCTGAGTGCAAGAACAGACTATATCCTGCATGTCTAGACACAATTACTGTGAGAAGACAGTTTTTAAAAATAAATCCGTCTGATAATGGGAAGGGTTGACTAGATAAAGCATCCAGGCTGTGTGAGAAGTTTTCAAGCCTGGGGGAGAAGAAGAAGCTAAAATTACCCACTAATTCGGTGACAGTTCTCTGAAAAGGGCTGATGACTGGTGCAGGCTGGCTGCTGATGGGCCAGCTTTGGCGCAGCCTCTTCCCAATCGATGGAGCCCTCTCTAGTTATGTAAGGAGCTCATCGTCTACCCAGCCACCATATTAAGACAGTGTAAACTGCTGAAGCTCTCATCATCGTGTGTTTGTGTGTGTGTACATAGCTTCCAGCAGAGAACTTATTATACTAATGAAATCATGGCAGGCATTTGACCTCGTCATCAACAAGCAGAAGGAAGAAGAGGAGAGCTGACCACAGAGATGTCAGTGGAGTCAGAAGCAAATTCCTCATACCGTTAAACACACACACAGACAACTCCCTATCACATACGGGGCGCCACCCTTTACATTCCTGCAGCAAACAAGCAAACACATGACAGGCTGGTGTGAAGCACTGAAATTCTTGTTTTTTGATTATTATTATTCTATGGAAGGGGAGGTACACCTGTAACACTGTTGTGATATCACACTTCCACCATATTCTTTATGCATTTCACACACATACCAGCACGTGCACGTGCAGCTCAGCCCTGGACAACATGACCGTACTGGACAGTGTCCACCTGTGCAGATGGGAGTGCAGGAGAAGGGCACTATGTTCTGAATGAGTCATAGACACACTGCGCATGTGTATGTCTGACTGCCCGTCTCATTTGCTCAGTGAAAATCTGTCCGTCTCCCTCCTTACCCAGCACCTCTACCATCATTCATATGTCTGTCTGATGGACTGAGCGGATCAGCGGGTGCAGGTCTTTGTGCCCCTATGCAACATGCCAGAAGAATGTCAAGTATTCCAGCTATGTAAAGATTTGAAATCACGTTCATACCTTGGCTGGTGAGAAACGTCAGTAGAGCCCTTGTATGACCTGTGTAGAATACTTTCTGCATTTGGATTGCATAACATGTCATGACCTTAGCGTGAACTAAGGACAAATCCGCAGATTTACTGTATGTTTGCTGGCTGAAAGATTTTCTCTGGAAATTATGGACTTTGCAGTGATTCAGTAAAACTATGCAAATGCAGGATGGTTTACATCTATGGTGAATTACCATTTTAAATCCTTCTCAATAGCTGCACTCCAAAAATGCAGATGATACTTGCAACCGTCTATTAAGCTTGTTATGTCACACTTCCATACAATCATAAGGGATAGGTCAGAGGTTGCTGATGATAAGCTTATGACATTATTTAAATACAGCCAGATATCCTTCATTGGATTTATGTCCGCAAGATGTTTTCATTGATCCATCTGTCAGATTAATAGTTAATTGTATGACTGTAGTCAGATGTTAGTGCTTCTTCTATGCCAAGAAAGTACTTAGTAAGTGTATGGCAAGGTGTTGATTTAAATAATTCAGCACCCCTGACATTCATGGCAGAAATCGGCCATTTTGCCTAGCAATTCATTACAGCCAAGTGCTCTTTGTTCTCATCTGTGTAGCTCTCTCAGCAACATGGCAGAGCTGCGCACTAGAAAAATAAAAGAGGTAATATCCAGCATCTCTCTTCCCAACACAGACCTCGTATAAGATTTATGAGGTAGAAGCTCGGCAAGCACCCAGCTCTTCAATAACAGCAGTAGCTTGATTGATTAAGGCGACTGTCTAAGGTTGTCTCAGCACAGATTTAAGACGGCATTGTTGATGCCGGGAACTCGATGCAAGAGACAGAAGCGAGGTGGTCAAAATAATTGGACTGTGTGACATGCAGAGGCTTCAGGGCGCTGCTTTGCACATGTGGGAGGGGTGCGTTTGGAAGCAGCAGTTATGCAATCGCAGCATGGCGTACCAAGTGCTCTGACTGCAGCACCAAAGTACGGCCAATATGGAGATGCCTCAATGTTGCTGACACTTACAGAACAGGTCGTTCTTACCCTGTCTCTGTTATCGCTCCCTCCTCCTGTCTCCATGCTCTATCAATGCAGAGGTTTGTCAAATGTCATGGAGACAGGACACTCTCACGTACACCAAAGCTCGCACAGAATACCTATTCATGGTTTCCCACCTCTGTTTATGGTCTGTCCAGACAAGTAGGTGTAGGTGTACCCTCTGTGGGTAGGTTTCTCCATTCATACTTTGTTCATGTGACATACACACATAGCATGATGCAACAACCATGCAAACCCAGCTACACTGTAAAAAGGAAGAAGCTAATTATGTCTTTGTTTTGCATGCACAAGGAGATAGAAGAAAAAAACATCAGTACATGAGCCACACCTCACAGGTCATGTAGATACAGAATAAGAAGATTGTTACACACAAATAATCTTCACCAACTTCACCAGGAAACAGACTCAAAGTCTTGCCTCATTCTCACCTGTGCCTACGCACTTGTCTTGTACCAGCCTTTTTTTGCCTTCTGCTTGCGCTTGTTCTTGCCGTTGCAGCTTTCCTGTGATGATAAACCACTCAGTCTTCTTTTTTTCTCATCAGAGGGAGGATGCTCTGTCCTTTTCATTCTAGGAGCATCAACAACATGGAGGAGATGTAAGATGGAGGGACCTACTGCAAGGTGGATACATCAGGCTGCTGTCATCGACCTCAGCATCCTTCGCTCCTCTTTTGCCGCCTGTCCAGAAACCTTGTCAATTTCCTAGCCTTGTCCCTTGTCTTCTGAGCTGTGGTTAAGCATCTCCCTCTAATATCTTTCCTCCATCCCCCTTTTTTTCTTCTTCTTTTTGCGAACTTTTCAGATTATTCTTTGCAATAATCTCTCATCTGATCTCTCATATGTCTCCCTCTCCTCCTTCCTTCCTTCGTCCTGCCCCTTTCTTCTTGTCTTTAGGTACACCTCTCTCTTTTCCTTTTCTCCCTCTCCTCTGCTGTCATCTCTCAGCTGCCGTTCATTCCTGCTCTTTCTCCTCCACTGTCCGCTTTAGTCAGTGCACCTCACAGTCACACATGCGCAATGTTTTCACACATACATGCACACACACACACTCTGTTTCTGCTGTGCCTCTGGCTCCCTCCCATATGCATGTAGCTTATTTGCTGGCCCGCCCTCCCTCCCTCTCTCTCTCTCTCTCTCTCTCTCTCTCTCTCTCTCTCTCTCTCTCTCTCTCTCATCTCTCTTTTTCTCTTCATCCATTGCTCTCGCTGCAGCACACACTGCAGTGCCTCTGCAGGCGGGATCACGTTTCCTCGTTGCCAGAGAAAATATTTCAGCCAATCAGGATGCTATTACCCACCCCCATCCAGACACACAAAAACACAAGCTTTTGAGATATGAACGCACCATCAGCCATGAATCATATTTTATGCGCACACGTAAGGTTAATGACACCGTGGAGGCAGATAGGAAGCACATGAAGCTTGTGAATATAACTCAATCTACAGAGCGCATCATATTTGAGATAGATAGATAGATTTACTTACAAAACCTTGAAGTTTTTATACATTTGATAGCTTTGGAAAAATAGATCCATCATTTTCACAGACTGCAAGCTTGCAGAAGTAGGGCCTAATGTTTAATTTTGACAAATTAGCAGAGTAAGACACATTATTCAGACCTCTTTATGATAATGAAAGAAACAAACAAAGAAAAAGAGGAGGAAATATTGACAACTTATGTGGTTTCTAAAACAGCATACAGAAACTAATATAGGATACCAACTAACAAGCCGACCTGCAGTCCAACCAACCACAACATGTTTATTTGTCCCTCTCCTCTCTCCTTCCTTTGTCGTGTTTGTCATTTCTCCCGCTGTTTAGTCACTGTCTGTTGCCCATGTTGCTCGGAGGTCGAGCTCTGGATCTTGTGCAGTGTCTAGAGACAACTTGTGTTATAATAGATGCCATATAAATAAAACTGATTTGAACTGAAAACCTAAAATCAGCATTCCAAGCCCTCAGCAAAGATGCTCACATGTCATGTTGCATAAGGAGGATTTCAATAAGCTTCATATTGGGTCAAGCTTCATGTACACCAATGAATAATCCTTAGATCAAACAAAAACAGATATGAATTCCAATATTTAGTACTAATATGAATTCTCTAATGAAGCAAAAGGCAGTTCACTCTATGACATGGACATTAAATAAGCAATGTAGTAATGTAAACAGTGAAACAGCACAATAGAAGTTGTAAATACAGGTTTTAACATGACATGTTCCATTTCTGTTTTGTTTTTTTCTCAACACTTGCTGAAAAACTTAAAGTGTTGGTGTATACTCTACCAACAGTTATATATTATAATTATAAGTAATAATAATAATAATAATTATAATAAGGATGATAACAACAGCAACAACAACAACAACAACAATAATAATAATAATAATAATAATAATAATAATAATAATAATGATAATAAATGTTCAGACAAAAATCTGTTTGCTGTCTTGCTGTTGTTAGCTTGATGCAGATGACTGAAGTGCAGGAAAGCATTTCAAGTTGCATCCTCATCAGTATGTTTTTATTTTATTGCAGGGTTTAAAAAAAACAAAACACATCCATATTAGTGTTTCATATCTGTCCACAGTTAACATGGCCATTCATGTGCACTGGCTGCCAGCGCATGAATGACAAAAAGGCTGAAAACTCTACTAGATATAATGTTTGTTATGTAATGTTCCTCTAATGGATTTCACTATATGCAGTGCTGTTCACACCACTGTTACAGTGCTCATTGTAAATGAGTGCACCCCCTTTCAAAAGCAACATTTTGAACAATATCTCAATGAAAACAAACAATTTCCAAAATGTTGACAAGACAAAGTTTAATATAACATCTGTTTAACTTATAACATGAAAGTAAGGTC
>JBAMYA010000004.1:10107732-10130355 GCA_037176975.1 Arrhamphus sclerolepis | reverse complement strand
CATATATATATACATATATGGATAGATATCTGCTTGTCTCTATGGTGAGAACATTCCACAATCCATTTCTTTATTGAGCACTGGATGTGCCAGTACTGATGACAAATTTATGGACATTGATTTTGTTTTTTTTCAATGTTCCCAAAATGTAATAGTTAAAAAAAAGACTGATATGATATGATACAATTATCACATCTGTTGACCTTCTTAATTAACCTTATGCTGTGATATTGTTTGCTTGTATGCTGTATTTACCATGAAATGTTAAGAACTTGGAGGGCTGAAAAGATAAAACATACAATACACAGCAGTTGCCAAAGTTTGAACACACCATCCCCTTCAGTTTCCATTCACATGCTCAGTTTGTTACACATCTGTAATGTTTTTATTCCAACCTGCTCTGCTGTGTAAATGACATGGAAAGGCAAACCATTATGTTCCATGGTTGTTACACCTCTGTTCTGTCTAGGGAGGTTTAAGAGGGGCGTAAAGGGGGTGAAATGAGTGCTGTGTAAATTGGCAGTGCGGAAAGGTGTAACAAAGGCACATGGATGATTGCAATCTTAGAGGATGAAATCAGTCAGTAGCAGGGCGGAAAAAGAAAAACAAGAGGAGTTTCTGATCACTGTGGTCAGAAAGACAGAGGCTGGACTGCCCCGTTATGAACTTTGTCACTTGACTTAGGGACTGTTGGGGATTTTTTTTTTTTTTTTTGTGACACTAAACAGTCTGGAGGATCTCCCACCAGCTGAAACTGCGCCATCATCTTCCTGCCAACCACCAACCAGAGTCCACTGACATTAAGGACTTGATGCAGCTGGACTTTAAAGTAGAGGAAAGGCATGATCTTCAGATTGTGAAACACTAATGTTTTGTAGCAGCATACACTGGGAAGAGGATATTGTGCCTTCATTGTGAATGCACAGTTGAAGAGTGCAGGCAGAATGAATAGGTGATCTCCCCCATCAAACTTCATACTCTGTGTGAAAAGGAGTTGGTGTGTCCAAATTTTGAGTAGGATTTTGGCAGTATTATGGAATTTGTTTGTTTTCTGTGCCCCCTGCCCCCGAGTTCACACACACACACTTCTTTTCTACATCTTTTTTATGTAGTGTTATGTGCAGTCACTAGATCACTAGAATAATCACATTGTCAAATCACAACAATAGTTTTCTTCTCCGTACCTGCTTCTTTTGCAGTTTCTATTTAATTCTAAAGCCTCATCAGATGTGAAGTGGACCAGGAAGTGAACAAACTTATATCGGAAAACATGGAGTAATAAGAAACTTTTTTTTTCCTATTTTGGCTCAGTTTTAGATCCACTTGAGGGCTGAGTTCTGTTCACTTAAAAAGAGACCTTAAATGAAAACCCTCTGTGGCCATTTTAGGAAACTACTATGAGGTCAGTCCATATTTAACAGCACTGGCTGCTCCAAGGAATTGACAAAGCCTTTGACCACCTTAAAGAATTGTGTGATCGAAGGCTACATGAGGACATTATTAAATTATTCCCTCATGACTTCAAAATGTCACAACTGACTGAACCACAGGCAAGCAAACATTCATCATGTATGAGACTAAGAAAACTTTAGAAAATATATTCTGCTGCCAGCTGTAACGCCCTAATGCTGGTCTAGCCCGGGGTCATTGCACATTGTCCAAATCAGTATATTTTAACATGTGGTAGACACTAAGAGCAGTTTTAAGGCAAGACATGTGTTCATGGGTCAAGTAATCATTGTTTTGGTGAGTCAATTTGACTTATAATCAATGCAAAATGTAATAAATCTATTCTCTAACAGGAAATGTTTAAGCAAAGTCCTAACTAGCTGGTTTGTGTACGTCAAATGGGGAGTTGCGGGCTAGCTAACCGCTTCTCAGCCCTTCTCTTGGGTCTGTCAAGTATTTCTTAGAATATCGAGCATCTGTTCAGATGAAAAGAAGGTTTTTGTGGCAGCATTTAACCCTTCAGAAAACTCAGCATTAGCTTTGTTCAGTGCTGATCAAGAAAGGACAACTTCAGATCCTTAACTGGATGTTTCATGGAGATGCTTTTTACGGCACCAAAACAGACGGTAAATGTTAAAAAAAAAAAAAAAAAGAGAGAAAGAGAGAAAGGTTGTCACCCCCCAAACAAATATTATTTTGTTATAGTTGAAAATCTGAGAGTATTATCAGACTGAGTTCACAACAATTTCACCTCACACATCGAGCCTTGCCCTGAGTATGCGATATTACCACGAGAGGGGTCAAATGTTATCTAAAGATATCTATTTATTTAAATGAATACAGAGCAATTCTTTACTTCTTTTAACTTTTTTTTCTTTAGCAACTATTCCATAACTCAGTCATTTTTATGGCTGGCACGGACCACATGACAGTCACAAGGCATGATTTCAGCAACTCTTCATTCTCAGCAGCATGGATTTTTTTTTTCTCTTTTATTTATTTATTTATGTTCAGTCCACAAACAAGTTCCCACTGTTGCTTAAATCAGACCCCCTCCCCCCAAAAAAAGGAAAAGCTTCATGACCTGCTGATGCTTTTTACACATGGATGAGTTTACACATGAATGTTTAAGATTAAGCAAGCAAGAGGTAAAATGAAACCTACATGCATGAGAATGATCTTTAAAACGCTACCACCATCATTTGACTGTGGTCATCGTGAATATATTGTGTCGTATGTTCTCCTTTGAGCATTGCAGGTGTTCTGATCTCACTCATTTGGATGATCTTGTGAGATTTAACTTTTAGGTGAGTTATTTGTGGGCTCTGACAGACTTTTTTTAGCAGACTTGTTGGGTCAGCAAGAGTTTATACACTCATTAGAGCGGAATCTGTTTGCCACTGTACGCTGTCATCCCATCACACAGAGTCCAAGTTCATTCAGGAGTAATTTAATTGCATACTTCATGTCTGAATTCTTCTTGCTCCAGTGGCTACATTGTACGAAAAGGACAAACCCTTTTTATGTTGCGATCTTGGACGCCGCAGATGGAAGCATGGATTTGCGGACAGGACGTCCTATTCCAGGTTCCAAATCATTTGATGCATAATTAATAATGGCAGAACAAGAAAGATTAATGACCTGCAGGGCCTGTAGCAGTATGAGCATTCCCATCCCAAACACAATTAAAGCATTGTTGACACAATCACCAACCCAAAAACACATTCACTACACCATAAAAATTTGCATAAGTTGTTTTATTCATAGTCATTCTTTTTTTTATATATATATTTCTTATTTCAATGGGGTTTTTTTTCTTCTTCTTTTGTTGGAGTGGACATCCTGTAAAGTCAAGCATGAAGCCCTTGGCTGAGTTGTTCTCTGAACTGAAAAGAAAGGGTAAGAGGAGGAGCGGACAGCCATCTTCCTCCTCTAATCTCCTCTGCCTCACCACCAGTAACCCAACTCAACCTTTATTTTCATTTGTTTGAACAAAGAGTTTACCTTACAGTATATTTACACATCATACTGACTGACTGTTTAACAATTTCCACTTAATGCAAGGAAGATTGAATTTTCAAGGTTTACGTCTTTGTTTTTATGTTCTTCTACAGTCTTGTTCTCTTTCCATCCACTTTTTTCTCTCATGATAACTTTAAAGTGAACTTCTCATTGTCAACACTGTAATCACCATCATCAATGAAGTTGTCTTCATTGTCAACAAAACATTATTATCACCGTTATTAATATTGATATATCTCTTTTTCAATAGATTCCTCTCTGACAACTGTACAATCGTACACAGTGTTTGACTTTTATATATATTTTTGGGAATATATTATTTAAAACTTAGGAAAAAAGATCAACATAATCCCAAAGAAAATATATTAGTATCCCAAAGTAACAAAATCATGCATGCTTTACTGTATTTTTCCATTAAAAAAAGAAAGAAAGAAAAGAAAAAGAAAAAAATTATCGAATGGGGTCTGGTTTTATTTACATACTGATCTTGGCACTGTTTTTCTTGTCTCTTGCTGGAAACTGGAATGATCATAAATACTTTTTTTTACTCTGCAGAGTGCAACATACTCCTGGTATTATAAAGCAGACCCTGCAGTAAAATGCAGGCTTCAGAGACATATTCTTCTTCTTTTTTTTTTTTTTTTTTTTAAAGCACAAAAAGATAAAAGAAGGAGGAAGAAACAAACAACATTAGGGGGTCGACCAGGGGAAAAGAACAGAAATGCTGTGTAGAAAACATGTTTCACGTCAACGTTTTAACTGTGGCAGTTTCCTTTTGTAGGCAGAAACCCTGTGACATCATGTCTACTGACCCCCCCGCCCCTCCTCCCCTCCCAAAACAGTCTTTCTCTACAGCTCATCAGGTGCACTCACTGTCTTTTATGGTTTGGGTGAAGATTGAAAAGAGAGCTTCTGTCAAAATTATTTTTCTGTAAAGCAGCATTAATTGACTCAGGCAAATAAAACAAAGGAAATGTAAGTAACAAAAACTGCCAGGACACACCTATCCCTCAGTCTCAGGTCTGACAGGCAGATTGGGGTAGTTGTGTGAAATTTCCAGTGTCGCCTTGTCAAACAAGAGCTTGACTTATGTGTTAGCAAACAATAGGGATGTGTATTGGTGTGTTTGTGTGTGTGTGCGTTAGGGTATCTCTGCATACTCATATTCAGTGCAAACAACTAGGATAAAAAGCCCATCTTGACCATGGCCCATCAGCTCCGGTGTTTCAATTGAAACTGGAGTGGCGTCCATCCCTGACCATCTTACTACCTCACTACCTTTCCAATTCTCTGCTGCACCTCTTCAAAAGATAAACCGTCAAGCAGACTGACATGCCTTTGTTTATTCAGTCTGATGGCGGGCCAACTGCTGCCAAGCTGCCTGCATTATCCCAGCCCACCCTCCCCCACCACCCACCCAACATCAGGTCCTAGCATAGCCCAATGTACTTGAGATTGTTCTGGATGATCACGTCCGTGACAGCGTCGAACACAAACTGGATGTTGCTGGTGTCAGTGGCACAGGTGAAGTGCGAATAGATCTCCTTGGTCTCCTTGTTGCGGTTGAGGTCCTCAAACTGCCGTTGCACGTAGACAGCTGCCTCCTCATAGGTGTTTTGCCCTTTGTAATCAGGGAAGCACACTGTCAGAGGAATGCGTTTTATCTTCTCAGCCAGCAAGTCCTTCTTGTTGAGGAAGAGGATGAGTGACGTGTTGGTGAACCAGTTGTTGTTGCAGATGGAGTCGAACAGACGCAGGCTCTCGGCCATACGGCTCTGTGTGGGCATAAAATAGACCAGAACGTGAGAAAACAATTTCACAGCTGAGAATTAAAAAAAAAAAAAAAAGAAAAAGAAAAAGGAAACATTTATTTTGAAGCAACAACAGAAATCAGCACAGTTTGTGAGCCCATTAAACCTCATTCATGGATGAGAAAATTAGACACAAGGTCTCAACAAGAGGTCTTTTCAGGGTGAGAATGAACACGTAACAGGTGTCCACTTGACTAGTCAAAAGTACAGCTTGTATGTTTTGGCAACAAAGATTTGAGACACAGACAGGCAAAGACCTGCGTTTGAACTCTTACATTCTCCTTTAAAGCAGCTAATTATCTCTTATAGCACTGCTCACTTTCCTTTTTTTTTTTCTTTTTACAAGTCCGGTATTGTAAAATGACCAGTCACAGAAGACGGTTTTACAGTCCTGATATTTCTAGCCACTGCTATAAAGATTAAAATCTTAACTGATTATGCTGAAGCTATAACTGTTGGCAGAGAGAAGGTGTGACCTCATAGAGTTTATTTCAACATGCAAACTTAATCCTGAGAATTGTAACAGGTCAAAGAAGAATGAGATCAACGGACTTCTTTCACTTGGCAGCTGCTTCAGTGTTGTCATGATTAATTTGAGCGCTTAAAAAGTCTCTTCTTGTGTGATGCTATAACATTGTTTTCATCTTCGGATTGTATTGTTTGTAGATAAATTCTTGAGGTGATTGTTTGAGCTATCCTAATCTGGTTTTCCTTTATATTCTCTCAAAAGTAAAACAGAAATCAAAGTTGTTTTTTGTTTTGTTTTTTTTAATAAGGAGGGTAGCGGCTGATACATATGCACGAACGTTAGGTTGTCATGAGTTACAGTGTGGCGTTAGAGCAGCAAAAATTTTATAATTTAAATATGGGCAGTGATGCATTAAGCCACGTGTAATTCATTAGATGCTACTACATGCAAGATCATTGATAAATTATTATAGCCACCCTGTGATAATCTCTGAAAATGAGTTGATTCTCCACATCTAACAAGAAGAATGTTAATACATGGAGATCCTTGTGGAGAAGAAGAAAAAAAAAGTGTGATCTTCTGTGTGTGAGTGTATGCCCCTCTTTGCCTCCTTACAGCCGATGCTCATGTGATGTTGAATGTATAAGAGAAAACAAAGAAAAGGAAAGTTGATCTGTTCGTGGCAGCTGCTGCCATGTGGCAACTGGCCAGTAGCTTGTGACTCGGAGGCTGTCATATGGAGGACTGTTGTTTAAAAGGTTACAGATACAACATGATGCTCTGAGCAAATCACAAGATCTGCACTGCATGAAAAAAAGAAGATGATATTGAGGGGAGCTTCAAAGGATTAGACAACTGTGCAGTTTCGAGACAAACGCTGAATGATGAAAAGACTGCAGTTGTGGGAAAGTATGCTATCTGTTGATACCTGTCAAAATTACTCTTAAAGTAGCTATTTATGAAGACACTGACAGTATTTTTATGTCCTCAAGCAGTATCACTCCATGATAAAGTCTTTAAGTGTTTAACTTAGAAATAGTGATTCAATAAAGATGAGCTGCATAATATCTAATACACTAATATGTATCATTTCAATCAACAAGCAATCTTTCAAACTTGACTCTGTAGTCAATAAGAGATGCTGAAGATTATATTGACGTCGCAAATACTTTAAACAACATGCACGTGTGGTTTCATCCACCAGAAACTGCATTATAGCGTGTGAGGGATCAGTTATGCGCTGAAGCATTGAAATGCTTCTTTCTTTGTACATACGTCTCCTTTCAAGTTTCCTTCCCTCATATGATGTTACCCAATCAGGCAAAAAACACAAGTTCTCCTTTCTGTATCAGTGTGCACCCCCAGGGGCGAAGGCTGGCCCCTAAACAATGCATACAACAAAGTCCTGTGAGGCCGTTTGACCTCACTCCTGCTCTTCCCAGGGTGTCAAAGCAAGAGTGCAGCTGTCTTGAGAGTGACGCAGGGGACGGCGGTTCTGAGCCCGGGGAGTCTCTTGTTTATTCGGCTGGCCACTTTAACACCGTCCACTAAGATTTGATAATGGGGGAGCGAAAAGGAGGGTGCGCCCAGGAGAGATAAAACATGCAGACCACCTTCCTTTTCTCAGACACCCAGTGATACACTGACACGCTCATGCACGGACCACTTTCCACTCATCCCATCCTCCTATCAGAACACTCGAGAGAGGTGGAGGTCTTAATTAAGCTTAAGTATTAATGAGAATGTTCATCACAGAGCCTGTACTTTACTTCTATTCATACAAGCCATTTTATTGTGCAGCCACATTGGTGGTTATCCATTAAGGTTCAGTCTGAAATGTCGCTTGCCTGACAACAAGGGCTCCTTTGCATTTATCTGCTAGCATGACTTTTTTTTTTTTTCCTGTTGTACCTGAGAATTGCATTATTCAGGCTGTTCCCTCTCTGTCCTGGCTCCCTTTTGAATTACTAATGTTGTTACAGTAGGCAGCAACACTGCAGGGTGTAGCAGTGGAAATGAGCAAACAGGGAAAAGTTTTATCTTTGATTCTCCTCAGAATCACGTGTTTGAACATTTTGTTGTTTCTTTTTACAATTGAGAACTTAAAATGATGACAGATCATCAGGGTTTTTTGCTTTTTTTTTTTTTTGCAGAATCTTCCTGTCCTGAAATAGCTTTTTAAGAGCGACATGTACGGGTGAGACATGTAAACATGTAACTGCTATTTGTAGCAATGCATCATGGAGAATTTCAGTAACATTTAAGAAATCATAACTCAAACAAAAACTAACTCATCTTTGCTAACGTATCAGTATTAGTCATGGAAAAGCGGATAATATAGTGGATATACTGAGCCGTGTACGTGTCAATGTATACGCTGTTTTTTGTGCATTTTGAAATAGTTTGATTCCTGTTTCTTTCTCTGAACACCATTATGTCACACTACATGATATTATTGCCTCAGGTACTGATAATCCCATAGCCCTTGCAGACACTTTATCTGAGAATGTGCTTGTCATGTCAGACGGAGATGTGCTCTGAAACACGTTTCCTTGTGCAATTTTTAATAACGTGATCTAAAGCCACTGATCATGGAAAAGCTTGCTTTAAATTCAGCTTCTGCATGGTCTTCACTGAGGCTTGATAAAAGAAATTAAATAAAATAGATAATAAAAATAAAAAACCTTTGACCTGATCCCAGTCATCTGTCATGCAAAATGTAATTAAATCTTATTTGAGCAATGGATAAAATAACCGAAACATGTGAGACAGAGCTGATGCTGTCAGTGCTGATAGACAGCGAACAGAAGCTTAAACAGCCGCAAAACTCAAACCTCTGCTTCTCGGTTTTACCTCGCACTCAATTCCCAGCTGCTGAGCCTCAACTGTTGCGTTTAAACCTGCACTGCTAATTCATAATGACACACTCACAAACACGTACATACGCGCACAATGCATGCAAGAATGCACAGGCAGCTTCCCCACCACTTTTTAAATTTCTCATCCTTCCTTCTCTCCCTATAGTCACAGCTCACTGTCAACAGCACAGGATTAGGAGCATTTGACTGGCCTGTTGCTTAGCAACAGAAACCATGGTAACCGATTCATTATGAAGACAGGGATGGGACAGGGAAAATACATCAGGGAATGGGTTGATGGGTAAATGTACTGTAATTATTATTGTGTATTTTCTGTCTTGTCTGACTTAAGTGTTATGGAACTGAATCGGTGTCGCCCCGACCGGATACATTGTTTTCTGGATGTGCATCAATATGTACAAAGAGAGAAAGCTTCAAAGCATTAGATGATTTAAAAGGATTAGTACACACAACAAGGCATTGTAAAGAAATTTCATGTTTTCCTTTTTCAAAACCATCTGAGATTCGTCGGGAGTTTTGTTTGGTTTGGTTTTTGGAGGGGGGCAGGATTCATTTTCCTGCCAACACCCCTCTATTTGCACCATCCAACTTTCATAATCAATCCAGCTGTGTTATTTGTCCTGGATAAAGCTTAATTCACTGAGGCCCCATTCTGTGAGGTCACACTAGTGGTTCAGACATGCTGCACTTGAAACTTAGACTAAGACATCAGTGAGTCAGCGGTGCACTTCAAAGCAAACGGAAAAATCAGATCTGATACAGAGAGCTGAAACAGATTTTGCAGCAATGCACAAATGTTTCCTTTCAAAGTTTCATTTCACATGCGCTTATAATTTAAAAGTACATTGTGTATTTACTCGATAAGTTAGTAGTTTCAGTGCTCAGGCAAACTGTCTGATGTCAGTAATAGTAATGTTGAATTTTCAACACCTTTAATCTAAATGTAATTTCTCAAATGTTTCTTCATTTAAGTACAAACTACATGTGACCTCCCTCATCTTGTATATTGCCTCCCAATGTGATCTAAGCTGTTAAATCTGGTTTGAATCTCATAACATGTTAACAGTATTTAATACAACTAAACCCTTTTTAACTCTTCTACTTCTTAATGTGTGAGTTCAGTACAAAGTTCTGTTTCAGTCGTCTTGCTAAAGTTTAAAGCAAGGATGTGGTCTTATATTTACTACTTATCTTATAATCTGCTTAGTCTAAGTCACTATTTTCGTTTTGTTAAGGCCATCCGACACAGGTGCAAAAGATGTGTCGTTTCTCAGAAATGTATGCATATGATCCCAGTCATAATTTGGGTTTTGTTCACCATAAAGTGTTATCGTTTACAGAAAAAGTGCTGCTACTAGACGCCATGGAGGAACCAGTCATCTGATGACTTATTATGTCTTAGCCTGGTTGCAGTTTCTCCATTTTAGTTCTTTAAATATTAGAAGAAATGAAACAGCTTAATGCATAGCTTGAATCTCTTACAACATCTTTCACAGAATAACAAATAGTAAATGACATAAGACGGATCTCATTTGAGCTTAGTTTAGCCTGTATTTGAAGACGTATTTGTTTCAATCTCTTGGTCTCTCGGTTAGATTTTGGTCCACAAGAAGCATGTAGAAGCCTACAACCATAGTTCCATGCAAATGTTTCTTCTCCCCCTTTGAGGACCCTCTAAGGATTCATATGATTTCCTACTGCTGGCGTATTTGATTTTTTTTTCCTCCATGAAATCACACGACAGATCCGAGAAGACAATTATCTTTGAGAAACAAACCACCATTTGTGGATTAATTCTATCAGACTTTGATGTGACTTACTAATTAACACTGGTTAGATGATAGACTGGCACCTCGCTGAAGATGTACCCCACACGTCACAGTTTAATTGCCAGAATAGAAGAGAACTTCTCATATTTTTCTTTTCTTGTTTTTTTTTTTTTTTCTTCAAATGCATGTAAGGTGTCATCTGAATTCAACTGCATGGCACTGTCTACTTGTCTAGTTGTTGTACCCTAAACTAAAACAATATTCTTGCTTTCATTTCTTTCTGTCCCATGTTTGAATAAGAAAAGTTGTTGGTCTTGCCCCCCCCCCCGCGCGCCACTTAACTTGCTACACAGCAGCTGCACAATCTGTTAATTCTCACAGGTACAACCTCACACGTTATTCTGTGAACTCAATTAACACCATACTGCATTTTCTCCTCCGACTTTATTTTTAACCTATAAAGCTAATTGATTTCATGTTGTAACCTGGCACAGCACACCCTCCGCTTTAGTCGGGCAGCCCGCGAATTATCAGGCCAGTTCAGTTACACCGATGACAAAGTTTCCGCTGTGCTCAAACTATTTCTAGAGTTGACCGGAAGACACAAAGGTGAACCTGCTGGAACCTCCCGGGGAAAAAATAGTTATCATGCCACTGAGGAAAGTGAAAATGACCCCTTCATAGTTGCAGTAAGCCTAAAGACATTCTGCTGTTGATCTTTCATTATCAAAGAGGCAGTTAAAAAAGCAATAACAGTCCAACTATTCCAAAACACAGATAAGGCAATGGTTATGATATGGTAGGAAATCCTTCAGATTCCACAAGAATGAAGGGGGAAATGGCAAACACCATCCACTGTTTCATTCACATAGATTCTAAACACCTCTCATTGTTAAGATATCAGCATAAAGTAAATCTATTTCATCAGTCCAGTGACAGTCCCATTCAAAGAACCTCGGCTAAGAATCATATAATCAGATAATGTTTCCAAATAGTTTATTAAACAAAACGGAACGGACTGAACTGTACAGGAATTACAGAAAGGGTGATTTAGGATGAGTGCGCGTTGGTCCTGGAAACACTGCAAGGCAGGAGGACGTGTTCAGTCAATACCCCTAAATTAGATTTCTTTTAATTTTTGTAATGTGTAAAATTAAAAATCAGCAATTAAATGGTGGTAACTGCCTGGTATCATAACAATAGCCTTTTTTTTATTGTAGACAATGACATGTGTTTGTCTAAGTATGTTTTGCCAGTCAAACACTTTTGAATAAAAGCAGCAGCAGCAACAACAATATGGTTGTGATTTGCAAAGTGAAACAAACCATGATGTAGTTTTGTGTAAAGCTTAAAAAAAAGAAAGAAAGAAAGAAAGTAAAACTGCTGCAGGACAAAGCTGTTCCAGCACCTGAGATGAAAACACTCACTGGAATTAATGTGGGTCTCATCAAAATTCAAATGGTGACTCCTGTCACAGTCCCAGAACCGCAGCAAGCATTAGCCATCTAATTTTTCGGTGTCAGGCTCATTGACATGGCAAGATATTTTAAGCAGGGGACATACCCTCACATGTGCTGCTATTCTGATAGTAATGTGCAGTTCTCCTTTAAAGTGGTGCTTCTCACATATGGCATAAAGTTTCCAGATATGGATGTAAAGTTTTATTGTTATGATACAAATGGAACAAGTAAGCATTGTAAAATGCATTTACTATCTTAAATGTCAAATCTGTAAAATATGCTGACATCCTGCTTAAGATGTACAGCTCAGATAATCATTACTGCAGTAACAAGGCAACGCATCGCAGTACCTTCTGCTTTAGAGTTAAGATGGAAAACCCGCAGGAATTTTTGAAAAAAGAAACATCCCGTACTAAGATTTAAAAAGAAAAGCAAAAGAATTTTTACTTTTCTCATATTAAACTAAGTTATGAATATTAGATTACGTTTCTGCCAATTTCTGCACAAAATGTCCCATGCTGGAATTTGAGCAAAGACGTTCCATTCCAAACTGTTGCACCTGAAATTCAACAGTCACTAAGGATAATTTTGAAAGCATTTCAGACTAATTTTAAACATTCATTGTCAGCCACTATTCGAAAAATGTTATGCCAGATAGTACAGGGAGATGAAAAAAAAATTTTCGTGACAATAGCAGGGTTGTTCTTGTTGTCAAAGGGGATCTACAGAGAGGATATGACACAGCAGAACACCCTCATGCTCTGTTTGCTTCTGGGAATTATTAAATCATTTGTACCAAATATGACTTGTAAATGTGGACTATTCAAACATTCTTAGAGATAAAAATGAGGAAAAAAAAATTCTATTTACTTGTGACTCATGCACTAACCTAAAGTATCGCAGTCTTCATCCTCACAATACAGGAGGTATATGGTTTTCTGATGCACAGTAAGAAATAAATGCTTTGTCACTTCTCATTTGTGGTATCAAAACCTAACTTCAGATAACATTTAAAGAACTTGAGCAAACTAGGTGGATAACTGCTCCATATTTGTATTTGTACAGGCATGCGTGCACGTCTATAAATTTGGAATTTTCTTACCGTCTGGTTGTCCTCGTACAGTTTGAGGTCGTACCCACTGAGCTCAACACAGAAAATGATTGCAGTCACGCCCTCGAAACAATGAATCCACTTCTTTCTCTCTGAGCGCTGTCCACCCACATCCACCATCTTGAAGGTGAGCTCCTTGAAGGTGAACTTGTTCTCCACAATGCCTGTGGTCATGTCACGGGAGCGCAAGATGTCCTCAACGGTGGGGATGTACTCAGGTGCAGAGATGCGCTCCAGGTCATTCAGGTAGTAGGCAGTGTTGTCCTCTAAGTGATACTCATTGGATCGTTGAAAGCACTCCTGGACCCCTGAGTCTGCCCACAGACGTTTCATTACACCCAGCAACTCCGGAGTGATCTCTCCTTTACTTTCTGCTGGTCCTGTGAGGGCAAAGAGCTGCACGGCATCGTAAGCACGGTCAGGATTGTGAAAGTCAATCTTAAGTGTGGTGAGGGCACGGATGATGCGGGTGAGGGAGTCGATGGCATTGTACAGGATGAGAGGCTTGTACTCCTTGCAGGCTTCCAGGTTGAAGCCACCACTGTGGATGATTTTCATCTGCTTGACAATGGTGCTCTTGCCAGAATTACTGGTCCCCAGCAACAGTAACTTGATCTCACGCCGCTGCCGCTGACTCTCTGAGCGCAGATGGCGGTCGATTCGCCTCGAGTGCCGCGCTGCTTCCTTCTCCTCCGAGCTCTGACGACATCCCATGGTCCTCCACCACGTGGGAAGCACAAAGGAACTCGTGCTGCTGTTTGTTGGGAAAGCAAATAATAATGAAGCGGTGAATGGAAAGGAGCTGGTGGAAGAGCTGGAGAGGCTTTTTCGTGAGCACAAACTCGACTTTGCAATAGATCAATGTAACACTATACAGGAAAGCCACTACACAGAGGAGTGACTTAAGAGTATTTCATTTCATTCTTTTCTTTAAGGGGCAGTCTGGGAGTTCTGTGTGGGCAGAGCCCAGACTTGTGGGATGCCCACACAGTGCCTGGCACTGAGGTTGGATTGCCTGGAGAAGACAATGAAGCTTAGGTTCATAGCAAGGCCCCCCCCCCTCCCCTGAGGAAAAGTTCTGGTTTAAGGCTGGGAAAAGTTCAGTGTATGTCAACAAAGAAAGTGTTTGGGCTTGATGCATGCGAATAGCAAATCCCATTCACTCTCCTCCCACATGGCTCTTGTGGTGTGTTGCCCTTGTTTGGCTTCTGCAAACCATTCACCGCAGTTCGATATTTGGCCTGTTTTGCCTGATCCTCCTGATAAAATCGTTTCTGCTTCTTCTCTTGCGAGATATCTCTCCAAGAACTGAAGGCCTGCCAACACAGAAGACAGAGAAGAGGCATGAATAAGAGATTTAAAACGATTAGGAGCATTTTTAACACATTTCTTCATCATTATTGACCTACGTGTTGAAGGAATATTTCTACAAAAATTGAGAGAAATAAAGTATTCTTTCTTGGGGTTAGAAGAAAGGATTGATACCATTATTATGTGTGTTGATTAAGCACATAGCTTAACTAACCTACATTAGAGTTGGAGCAACTCTTACATTTATCTTCTTTGTCTGTCTCTTACACAACCAAGCAGGCTGATGTCATTATGTGGCCTCAGAACTGAGTCTGTAGAACGGCTGAACTAAATCAGAAATGTTGGGCTCCTCTCTTATCTTCACACAAGTCATGGTGTGAATGTCAGATTTCTCGAATTTCAAATATGCAGCAAATGCTTCACACAAAGACGCCTTTATCTGACACTTTTGTACCTTCACAGATGAAAGAAGAAAAAAACGCAGAACGTGTCATTTAGGCCTTTTAGAGACATCATATGCATAACTGTAGTGGCCTCAATCTGATAAAGGATTCAGTCATTCTTCGGTCACACTTAAATGATTGTTCCCCATAGCTTTATTAACACATACCTACAAAAGCAAGTAGAAGAGACACGGTATGTACGATAATTATCATTTCCATGAGATTAGTCAGAGTTGGTCTAAAGCAGTTACAGCCTATTTTTTCTCCAATGACGTTATACAGTATCTGTACAAAAAAATATTCATCATGCCGCATACACTTTGTATCTGTAAAGCACACAGGGAAAAAAATGACCTTGTGTGTTAGTTTTTCCAGTTCATTTAGTTTACACACTTTAAAAAATATAGGTGACCGTTTTCTGATGTCACCTTATGCACAATAACATGAAGAAAACAAACAAAAGAATGTCAGTAACTTGGCCTAGATATTGATATTGTTGTGAATATCAACCCAACCTTTTGTTTAAAAAAGACAAAAAAGTGGAAAAATGATAACTGAAATTTAAATTCATAGGTAACTAACTGCACTCTGTGACTTGGAAGTGAATGTGAAAATGCCCAAAACCTCTCTCTTAAATCCTCTTCTCCCAAACTCGCAGTTGTCCTTTTGAGTGAATATCAATTAATCACATCTCATCAGTTCTGGCTTCATTACACTGGCTTCCTGCTAAATTTAGAATCAAATTCAAAGAATTACTTCTCGCATATAAAGCCATGAATGATGAAGCTCCAATATATCTGAATAATCTCATAGTTCACTGTCCTAGTAGAAAACTAGGTTTACTTGCTGTTCCAAGAGTCTGTAGGTCTACTAAGGGTGGCAGAGGCTTTAACTATCAGACTCATCAATTATGGAATCAACTCTCAACCTCGGCCAGGGAGGCGGACTCCCTCTCTACGTTTTTAGCTAAGTTAGGTAAGCTTAAGACCTTCCTTTTTGATAAAGCCTTTAACTCTATAGTCTCTTAAACCACCTCCTAGTTATGATGCTATAGGCTGCTGGGGGATTCCTGTTGTAAGGCAAGGCAAGTTTATTTCTAGAGCACAATTCACACACAAGGTAATTCAAAGTGCTTACACTGTTGTTGTACACTAAACATCTTCACCCTGTCTGTCTTAACTGAGTTTCAGATTGTAATGAATCATTTAATAGAATCAATGTTGTTTATCTTCCGTAGTCTCACTCTCTTCTCTCTTCTGCTTTTTCAGGAGCTGCTGTGGTGACATTGCACTGCCCCTTGCCTCCCAAACCTTTTATCTTCTGATCATCCTGACGTTTATCTGTCCTGGATGCCTCTGGGATGCCCGTCGGAGTGGCCGACCTGCAGTCCAACCCTCCAACCATCACATATTTATATATTTTTATACCAGATGTTTGAACATTTTTGTACCAGATGTTATATATTTTTGTACCTTTCCTTTCTCTGTCCTTCATCCTCGTCATGTCTCCTTGTCATGTCTTACTTTATCAGCTAGAGGGTCCCATCTATAACTGATCCAGGTCCTGCGCAAGGTTTCTTCCCAAGAGTTAGTTTTTTCTTCCTACTGTTAGGCTTTGCCATGTGTTCTGCGGTCATGCTCTGGGTTTCTCAGAAGCACCTAGAGACAACTTTGTTGTAAATAGATGCTATATAAATAAAACTGAATTGAATTGAAAAAATACATTCGCCCCAGGGCTGTCCAAATGTTTGATTTTTACAACACAATTATTGTGCCTGAAAAAAAGGCACAATCAAGCTGTTGTACGATTCAATATTATTTAAATATTACTATCAAATATCAGTCAAACCATTGATGATCAGTCAAACTCAGTCTTTTTGGCAAATTTACAACGTAACTGAAAATGACAATAAAAAGGCAACCAGGAGAACTGATTAAAAAAGAAAAAAAAGATACACAATGTACACAACATCAATATAATGTGCCAACTGAATTGCATTTGCTCACACTATGATCACATGAGTACAATACTTCATTTGATCATAAAAGTTGTGGCTCACCTAGTTCACACTTGCAGTGCACTGTGGGGCTCTTTATGATGTAACTCCTAACAGTCAAAAAGCTGATTGGCTCTTTGAATGTCACCTCCCTCCAGCTGCATTTACATCATTATTAGAGAACCATGGAAATGCATTTAAAAAACAATATGAAATAACAAAAATGTCTCTGCTACAACACACCAAAGTTTTCCAGTGACCTTAATGTCTCATTATCCAGTTGCTGTATTTAGTGTTCATGTCCAAATCACAATTTTCATGCCTTTCACAGCAAAATTTTAAACCTGAGCCCACTGAAACAGTAAAACCCAATGCAGGGGTTGATGTTAGGGTGGGAGCATCCATCAGACTAAGCAAATAGCCTTCTTGCTAAGAAAATGAATCCAGCTACACAAAATTAAAGTGCAATATCTCTTTTCTTCTAAATGACGGAAACAAATAAGATACTGTAAGTGCGTCCAGTGAACGGACATGCTGCTCTGCACACCTCCCATTTCAGATTGCCCTGCCATCCATGTTGTAAGCACACTGACCCTACAGATTTTTTTTGTTTTGATAGTCATAGACGGCAGCTCTTTCCGTCTGGAGTTTTGCGTTACCATGCGCTCTGAATCAGGGTAGGTACTTTCTAACCTTACCTGCCCATTTCACACCGCCACACACAAGCTCATACATATTATACACATTCAAGGTTATGCGGTTCAAATGAAATTGTGTTTCCTTGTCTTACAGGCCAGTGCCTCTCTTGTTTTAGTCTCTGCAGCAAAACTACAGCAGCTACAGTCCTCATTTATTATGAGACTAGAAAATAACAAGCTCTAGACGGCAGGATAACTCATCTTTCATGCTGCTCTGAAGCTTTGTCTCCCTGTGCAGACATCTGCTTTGATTCTTCCTTTCAATTTTACCCTGTTATTCTAAGATGACAAATAAAGATTTCTGGGAATATTTGCGTTAATATTACTTCAATCAAACAAATACTGAATATAAATAAGCTCATCTACATGAATTTAAATGTAATTTTCTTCTGTTATGGATGAAGTTTGGAGCAGTGAATTCCTTTGGGATTCTGGGATAAATACAGTGGATGCGCAGTGAAGCAGCCTATATGCTGTTGGCTTGGAAACAAATATGAAATCACAGTGTGGCCTAGATTTGCTGGCAAAACTATACTTTAAATTTCTAATTTTCTCAGAACAGAGAAAGTGAGGTCCACTCTTCGAAAGACTGAGGCGACAAACAGAGCAGAACAAAGCCACAACAAAGCATCACAACACAGACAGAGTGGGGAGAACTGTTTCATGGCTTCAGGCGCATTGGCATCCCTCTCAAAATGGCATGGCCAGCCAAACTGGTTAATGCACATCACTGATTTTTAAAGCCTATGAAATACATTAAAGCTGTGTGTGGCATCACTGCACTTTGCTGTTTCCAAAATATGCAGCACCTGTGTATTTCTGCACTTTAAGGTTTGCCTCTTGCCTGGCATTCAGTGTGCATGTAGTGTGCAAATAAGGTGCATGTTATTGTTATAATGAATTCACATGAACAGCAATTCCTGTTCTTATCCTGCATAAAGTGGAACAACTAAGACGAAAGGCAGCATAATAAACCACATGGGTCTTATTCATGACAAGAAATAAACAGCACAGGCAAGTGTCTGTGTGAGGACAACATTCTTACTCTCAGTTGCAAAGTGAAGAAATACAAAAATACTTTGATGTTAGCATTAAATAGTATGGTCAACTATAGCCTATCTTAGCATAGTCATGGAAGTGGATAGCTGCAGCTAGCCTGAGTGACAAAAAAAGAGTCCTAATAACTCCAAAACATTCTTTTTTTTAAAGGTTTTATATAGAAATAACCAGGTAAAATGAGACACAACAATATTATAAACAGATATAACAAACTGTATTTTGGGTGACTGGCTGCCTGCTGCGGCACTGTTACCTGGTAATATATGAAGGTAGATTTGTGTCTTTATTATTCAATCAAAAAAAAAAGGCTGCTTCAATCAAAAAATATATTTTCAATAATAAAAACCTTTGCTTCAATCAAAAAAAAAAACAACAAACCAACAACTTTTTGAAATTTAATAATAAAGACACAAATGACCAATAATATGGCCCAAACACAAGAAAGATTACTTCAGTCAAAAAAAGTATTTTCAATGAAAACAGTTCAGTCAAAGAAAACATTTTCAATCAAATAAAAACAGTCTTCATTTTTTTTTTTTTTGCATTCAAACACTAATTTTTTGATTGAAAAGGCTTTTTTTTTGATTGATGCAATAAAAAAAGACACATATCTGCCTTCATAGTAATACACAATCAGAGTTTGAGAAGTCAGTGAAGCTTCGCGTAACCTCAAAAACTGGTAGTGCATTCTGGCTCGGACCAGATATGGCTCTGGATCGTTTGTACCAAAATAATCATCATCACCATCTTGATGACTGTGCACTCACAAACTCGGCAATGGTTAGCAATCCTGTTAGTCACTAGCTAGTCATAGCCTACTGTTGAAATATTTTGTTAGGAAGTTCACCAAAATGAGAATAGAGTGCCTTGTATCTGTTTGTGATACTGTTGCATCTCAGTTTATATTGGTATTGCTATATAACAACATGTTTTGTTTTTTTGTTGTTGTTTTTTTTTAACTTACACTATGTACAGCAATCCACTTCCAGTAGCTAGCCTAAGCTAGGCTAACAGGGGTTTAGTCAAGACTTGCAGATGCTCAGAAAAAAAGAGTGGTATGTTCTCAAAGGTCTGGGTGACCGGTTGGTGGCAAATACACTGATCTTCATTATGTTGGAGTATCTTTTTAACATGTTTTGAAACCATCCTGATTAGTTAACCTTTTTTCCCCCCACATATGCTGCTTTTCTTAGTAAAATAACTAATCAAAAGAAACATCAATGTTCAAAGTTTTTGGACACTTTAGATGTTCATTTAGATTTCAATCAATACCGAAATAGAAGTTCCTATTTTGCAGCATGATAACGACGTTAAACATACAGATACAGCTGCACGGTCCTCTTTATGATTAAAGCTACTGCCCAAATAATGCACATAAGCAAGAATTATTAATCTGATTTTCGTTTTTATTATTTTTATTTACAGCTTTTTGTACAAAGCAAAATGGAGTTAAAAATGCTTCAATGAAAAAATGCTAATGGCTATTTTTTATTCTTTTTTTTCTTTTCTTTTCTTTTTACTGCCTAAAACTATTGCACAGTACCCTATTTCGGTCCATCTTCCAAAAGAACAATGTCAGAAGGAAAAGGGTTGAATTGCAGCATGGACACAGAGCGACAAGTGAAGACAGAGCCATGGGGGATATGCAAGGAGGCCAGCATCTCAACGCATCATGAGGGCTGAGGACACTTGATAGCCAACATGAGGCTCTCTTGCCTTTCTTTCACAGCTCCCGCTGTGCACAGCCCATCAGCTCTCCCCCGATCAATCTCCCGGGTGCTTACCCACTGTTATTAATTTTCTGCATTGCACATAATTACAATCACACCCTCTATTAGAGCAGAGCACACATAGCCACAGAACCTCTCTGTTGCGCAATCTTCCTCTACTCTCATGCTGTTATTTAGTCCCCATCAAAGCTATTAATATTAGGCTCAGTCACATTAGATTGAGTGATGATTTTAATCCATTACAGGGGAAATATTACTGTTGAGACAGAAAATTTATTATAGGTAAAATGGATTATTTTGTCTCCACATGGCATGTTAGTTATGACAATATTTTCCTGCAGAAATCTCAAGCTGATGTTGAAACAGCTTAAACATTTTTAGCACCTAAAAACATGAGAAGTCAAGCATCTGAGTGTACAAATCTAAAGCATTTTTTAAAGCAACAAAATGTAAATCTTTATTTATTTTTTAACCTTCATTTCTTCATATCTTAGTTTAGTTTACAGGGCCCTGTGATGAACAGGGTGGACCCCTGCCTTTCACCCAAAGAGAGCTGGGATAGGCTCCAGCAGACCCCCGTGACCCTGCACAGGAAAAAGCAGGTATAGATAATGGATGGATGGATGGTTTAGTTCTAATCTATAATTTGATATCAGCATCACGCAAAAAACAAGTTGTGGGAGAGGCATGTTTATGATTATGTTACACCACACTTTTAACACTTTAATTATCAGCAATCTGAGAATAAAAATAGTTTAAGTTTTGCCAGAATAATCTGTGTCCGTTCTCACTTGGTTCATGATTTCAGTTGCTCTAAAGTCCATGGCAGATCATTTATCCCTGTCGTACTTATCAGTGTTAGCATCATTTAAAGAGTCCCTCCAGCAAAATATGACACATTACGTGCACATACAGCAGAAAAAAGTGGCTCACATGCCTGATGATCATTGCTTATGCTCTGCCATCCGAAAGCAGCTACTTTAGTGCTTGAAAGCTTTCACCCAACCACTGACTAGCTCTATGTGTATATATATATATATATAATTTTTTATTTTAAACAAAAAGCCCCAGCTTATTGAAAGAAAAAGTTGTCTGGTCTATATACAGTCTATACAGTCTAGAAGAGTGATTTTTTTCCCATAACAACAGAAACCCAGGAGTGAGACAGTGGCTTATCCTGATCTGCACTGAATTGTGTCAAGATTAAGCTGCTATAGTGAGTGCTGTGACCAAACTTTTTGGCCACATTGGAACTTTATGTGCTTTGTTGCAGCTGTCAGGAACAACTATATGTGATTTTTTTTTTTTTTTTCCCAGATCTGCACTTGTAGGCGTCAAAGTTGTATAAAAAGACTTCAAATGTGTTTACCTCAGGAGTGTTTAGAAACCAGCAAATGAGAGGAAAACAGCATTGTGAGGTTCCAGTAACAGCAAGTTCCCTAGCCAAATGGAAAAAAAGCCTCCTAAGTGAGACAAGAGGCTCTGCTGGAGAGAAATTATTTATTTATGTGATGCCACAGAGGCAGTGAGTAAGCGATGCATTAATGAGAAAATCTGCAGTGATCAATGGACATGCCGTCTTCAGATGATTTTGTCTTCAACAGTTTGTAGATTTGTCAAAAAGTTGAGGATAGAGCTGGTCGATATGGGCAAAGGTTAACAGGTTTAAAGAAGAGTGGACCAACAGGTGCTGGTTAAGCTGGTTTGAGTTTAAAAGCAAAGCTTTCAAAAGCTTTCTTTCCTGAATGATGGCATATATAACCGAAAATCTGGCTAACGGTCGTTGGAGCCAACTAATCCTCTTTCAGATAAAGATGATTGTTGGCATCTTTTCCACATGTTGCAGTGATTTGAAATGTGCCAAGGGAAAGGCAGGATGAATGCTGAAATGGAAAAAACACCACTGCTGCATCCTGATGAAGAGAACTACATCGGCAAATCAGGAAATGTTAGGGACGGTGATACAAAAGCAAATATATGCAGTAATTTCTATTTTTGCAGACGGTATGAATCCAAGATAGATGATGTTTTGTCTTCTCAGCTTCATTTCATTTCTTAATACACATTCTAACTTATAAGATATTCTGGCAGATCTGATTCATGTGACCCCAATAATTGTTTCCACTGTGTGATGGTCCATCTCAGATGTCTCCATGCCCAGAGACATCAATGACAGTGTCCTTTGCAAAGCTAATGTGCACTTCTGTGATAGTTTGTTTTAAAAGATATGGTGATATTTTAGGGCAACAAATCCTGCCTTCAACACACCACCTTTTCCATGCTTTTTCTTTTTTCAACAAAACAATATAAAATGACTCTCTGTACACAATAGAAAGACATGGCTGAGGAAGAAGTACTGGAATGGAGAATACGAGGAGAGATTTTAATCAAAAAGATAATCATGTGCTGTTGCACA
>JBAMYA010000004.1:10067625-10081845 GCA_037176975.1 Arrhamphus sclerolepis | reverse complement strand
TCTGCTTTCAGGTTTCCTCATTTGTGATGTGTTTTTGGTAAGTGAGGTTTTCATCCCAAACTTAACTTGTGTCTATGCATAGGTGTACTTGGTACCTTTTTTTTTTTTTTTTTAAAGATAAAAGATTTTAAAAAAAGAAATGCATTTCTTTATGGAAACCTTTTATTCATAAAAAAGAAAAACAGACAGGTAGCTGAGTCTGAAGAGGTATGTAGTGCTGATAGCAGTGATTGCCAGCAATGATGAGCAATTAAATAAAACTCCCAGGAAACCCCTGCAGCACAAAAGAATTCAATAAAACGACCCAGTTATTTCACTGAAAGGGTGGACTCTGTGTTCAGGACAACTGCTCTCTCCCAAGGTGAAAACTGGGTTTTAGAACATTATTTAACTGTACATTTTTACATTGCATTTTCACATCCGTTCATTATTATCAGCCACTTGTTTATAATTTATGGTTTATAAGCTGCATTTGAGCCGTCACTATTTTGGATGAGCTGTTTCACTAAGCGTTTAAAAGAAATAAAATAAAATTACCGCTTTAATGATGCCAAATTTAAGGTATCTCATAAATTAATGTTTTAGCTCAGGACAATGGAGTAGTGCTGCTGATATTAAGTGAAGAGTAGGAAAAAAAGCTGCACTGTACAAATGGGACAATTTGTAATCACCTCATCAAGATAAAACACAAAACTTGTGTGACACAAACTGTGCAAGGACTCTTGAATGGACCATAATGGTTTTTTTGGTAATAACCTGCCAGATCACCACTTTTACAGTTTCATTTAAAAACAAATAATAATTATTTCTGTCATCTCTTATAACAGACAAAAACATCAATTTAAAAAAAATGTATCACTTCTCTTTTTTTTTTTTTTCTTTTTTTTTCCCTCCAGTTATAAATTGGGACCGAAAGCTTTCAGACAACAGAATTCACTCTGCTATGATTATGTTTGAAGTGGAGCTGCATGATTGTTAAAACTCTTAATCTCTAATTATAAAGGATTAGTTATTATAAAATCATTGGTGTAATTGACAGGTTTTTTTTTTCATGCTGTGCTTGTGCATTAAATCCTTTTTGGTTGAACTTTTAAAGATGTGCAATTAATTTAAAAACAAAGATGTAAATGATGAAAACGTATCCCTTCTATATCTCTGACAGCTTTTTCACAAATTTTACTTCAGACTTCGCGTCTTCAGAGGGATGCTCTCATCTTACGGCTTTAGCACATGAGTCGTGTTAACTGTTGGGTTAAAAAACGAGCTTTCACAACAAAATTGTAGCTCTTTTAAAGTCTTTAGTTTAGCATAAAAGGAGACGCAAACTCCATCATTTTGAGTAATTACATGTAAGAGGACAGGGCAATGAAGGAACGAGTCCACTGGCCCTGAACTGGGCAGAAACTTCAGAGTAAGTGAAATTGGTATAATCTAGTCAGAGGCTCCATTGTTTGTTTAACTAAATTGACTTGCCACATACTGTAAGTCTTCTGTTTCCTCTCAGCTTTTCTCCAGTTCCTTGTATATTTTAGTCTACATACAGACGATGCTTCTAATTTATGTCAACAGCCAACAACATTTGAAGACTTCAAAAAGCATGAATTTCTTGTTTGCGTTATACAGCCTGAGGATGTTTCTTTTCAAGAAAAGTAGAACTAATGCTTCCATGTTGTCTTCCTCCAGGTGTTTTTCTCAGCCTACATCTTCAACAGTAACGTGATGGTCAAAGTTGCCACTCAGCCTGCTGAAAATCCAATAGATGTCTTGTCCAGGAAGCTTCACTTGGGGCCAGGGATGGGTCGGGATGTACCCCGTCTGTCCTTACCTGGCAAACTTGTCTTTCCCAGGTAACTGTTGCATCACACAGGGTTTCTACGGTTTAAAAAAGAAAAAAACAACCTGGTACAGTCATGGCATTTGAAAAGAGGGATTTCCAGACCTGGAAAAGTTTTGGAATTTGATTAACGCTCAAGGTTTTTCAAAAAGACTTGGAAATTTGCAGCATGCGGTCTTAGTTCCCATTAAAAATAATAATACATGGCTTGAAATTGCAACTGTTGTCTGCCTATGCGACCAAATGCTACTGTCCTAAATACTTAATGTGGTAGAGTTGATGATGTTGGTGGTGATTTTTGTGGATGTTGATGAAGCAGCAGCAGCACGTTTGAGAGACAGTAAGTGTCGCTGTTATGAAACTGCCAGGACGTATTATGTTCATTCTGGGGCCTGTGGAACGATGTTGCTCAAGGAAGTGCGTCAACTTTTATAACCTTTAGTAAATACGAGAAAGGACATCACACCCGTCAAGTCACAGAGAAGCAAGAGTGGCAGTCGCTTTTAGTGGTGCGAGCTCCCATGAAGGACGGGCAGTAACAACTGCTGAAAACACAGTTTTTGTGTCTGATTCAACGGACTTTGGGTGGGAGAGCTCAACAAAACATGTCAAGAGTACCAAAAATAAGACATGCCGCAACAAAGGTTTGTGAATGTAGGTCTGTGACCCAGACGTGATCGTTAAAGCCTTTGTTGGTCACGATGCCGCTTGCTGTGCAGCTCCGTTGGCAGAGCTGCAATTACGGTTGTATATGAAGACCTCGCCTTCGTTGAATTTAGACCCGCGTTGCAGCTTATGAGGAAACATGACATACACATAAGTCATGCTCCAAAATCATTGGTTTTACTGCAGATATAATCCACTAGCAAACTGCTCCAAAGGTGGTGTTGACTTGCTGCACCTCTGTCATCATTGATGGAAACCTGTCCATCATGTTCCCATCCTAGTTGATGGATTATTGATGCACCATCCTGGTTGGGCATGTGCAGGTCCAATGTCAATGGCGAGGATTATGTTAGACTGTATCTGGTCACTGTGACAGAATTTTTCATAGCCTCACACAGAACATTTGGTTTCACAAGGAATATCTTCAGGAGAATTGGGGAAAATTTGGCATGGACTTTTCTGGAGATTGTATAGATCACACAGGCGGCAAGATATGTGAAAGGCATGCTGTTGAAAAGGCTTTTTGGTCTGCAGAACATCAAGAATAATGCATGAGACACTTAGATAACTGTTTTTTATGTTATCCACAATACTGTATAGCCATAAGATTAAGACAGGCAGTATCATATTCTTGAGGCCATCCACAATATCATGAATAATTGTAGAGCAACATACAAGTCCATAGAAAAACAGCAGGAGGCAACGTCTCTGAGCAACACATAAAAGATTAACTGCTGTGTTCTCACATTATTTCATCCTGCAGGCCCCGCCCCCCAAAAAAAGAAAAAATCATCAGAATAGAATTCAGAGATGTGAGACAGACTGCAGTCAGGCAAAGAAGAAATCAGTAATAAAAAAGACAATGTATTGTTTTGTAGTGGATTTATTCCAGAGCAAAACTGACATCATCTTCTACTCCGCACAGCGTCTTGGAAAGCTGCTGCCTCGCCAGATTTCATGTGAAAGTACAAATCGTGCCAATGGACCGTGTGCGTGATGATGATCGCTGTTGTTCATTGGTGTCGCAATACCCAAAGATTGCAATCTTAAAAATGTCCCAGACATATCAAACATATCAAAAAAGGAAGAAAAGAAGAAATGAAGGAAATGCCTGCAGAGAGGGATTTTCTGCAGAGATACACGACACAATTCTATCAGGCCGTGAGAGAAACTTGATGGATTGAACCTTGTTCTACGGCGGTTTATATGTTTCAGGAATATTGTACTCGTTCGCTTTCACAAATAACCGTACTTCCATTCACGCCAACCCTTCAACGACTGTAATCAGTGAACATGTTAATCCAGGCAGTTCACACACACTTGTGGATCATTTTCCTCAATAAATCAATGATTACAGTACTGCTGGAAAGCTTGTAAGCACATTAGAATTGTCTACATTTTAGCACCTAAGCCACAACTGAGATAAACGGTACATTTCACCATTTAAGTCTTGTAGTGGTTATTCTTTGCTGATATTTTCAGGATCCCTTGCTCATCACGATCAACCTCTGCTTTTATCTAGTTCAGAACACTTTCAGTGGAATACTGGAAAACACTTCTGTGCAAGTGTTTAGTGACACAAGCAGATTTAAGTCTCCACTGGAGCAACATTTCCTTTAACGGAGGAACCTTCTGGAGCTATTTGGAGATGACTGAAAACGATCTGATTGATTTGTCAGATCAGATTTTGGGGCTGACTGTTTAGCACTGTTGCCTGCTACTTATCAGATAAGTTAACACGGACCTCTGCACTCTGTTTGTACAAGTTTCTGTGGCGGCAACAATGTAAACATCAGTACATTCATGATACTCCAGCTGTGCTGCTGTAGAGGTGTTAATAATAGAATAGTAAATGTAAAAGTGTAAATGTCACATTAGTTTACAGATGTGAGGCCACTACTGGATTGTAGTTATAGTCTTTTTTTATTGTTTGACATAAGCTTGCAGTAGTTATTTTGTCAACTATCCTTCTTTTTCTGGCACATATCAATAAGAATAATATTTCTTAGCCCAACATGTTGACACCAGGTTTGTGTTTTTTCCACAATTTGGGAAAAAAAGGATTTGGACTTTTGTTGTTAAAGATATTTGAAGATATCTTGTACTTCAGAAAGTCTATAGTTGCTATTGACCAAATGCTCATTTTATAGCTGTGACACATTATATTTTTGCATTTTATATTTTATTTTTTGACATATGTTACAGCTGAGGAAAGAATAGTGGCTAATAACCAGCATTAGGCATAAAGGCCTTTACACTGCTGGGTTCAAGCGACCCAGTTCCTTTCTTTTTCCCCTCTTTTGTCCCATGTGGCACAGATCAGTTATGACCAGTTGAGGTGTGAGCAGTGGGAGGGGAGAGAAATAAAAAAAAGTGCATGGATTTAGATATTCTCATATCAGTTTCAGGGCCCATTCTTATGTGGAAATGTATATGTGCATTTGCGTCTGCCATCTAAGGGAACAAATAAGATTTTTTTTCCTGTTAATGCTGCTCATATGTCCTGAAAAACGCAACGGTCCTGAATTACAGAGACACATCTGGGCCGGTTCTCCTCTTTCTTCCCTGAAATATTCTTAATCCTTTGCTGACTTCCAAGAATGCTTCAGAAAGCAGTGGCTTAGATAATATCTTGTGTCTTTCATAACTTCTGTTAGAGCCATTTACTTTCACTAAACCAACTGGCAACATAGTAGTATAAATGTGCACGTACTCTGGAACACTGAGGAGACATGTCAGTGCCTTAATAGAAATACATCTAGACACTACATCTTCTATTTCATCTGCATTCGTTTCACTTAAAATAGCAGTTTTTCTTTTCTTTCCTTCCTGCCTAACTTTTTCCAGATCAGTAGCTAAGCCCATTTATCTTGCATGTTTCCCTCAGTGTGAACTAGTGTAAATGTAGATGTCAGAAATGAGTAATTGTAGAAGATGATACAAGCAACTCATCAATAAAGTGGGATATAGGCCGTCAAGGTCTGCAGTGTAAATCTAGTTACTGACTCCATATATTTTCGAGTATTTCAACCTATTTCTTTCTGTTTTTTGCTCCTTGTGTTTGTGCAGTTCCACAGGAAGTCACTTCTCAATGCTGGGGATAGGGGACATCGTGATGCCGGGGCTGCTGTTATGCTTTGTCCTGCGTTATGACAACTACAAGAAGCAAGCGACCGGGGAAGTTCCAGGGCCGGGTAACATGTCTGGACGCATGCAGCGCGTCTCTTATTTCCACTGCACTCTCATCGGATACTTTGTGGGTAAGCAGCCAATCGATGAATGCATGTATGTAAAAGATTATGCTTCTGTTGTGTCCTAAGCTCATCGGTTTGTTCTGTACTCTTTCAAAAGGCTGTCCCAGGTTTCCTGGCCTTGCTTTAAGTATTTTGAACATGTTGTCCCTCCTCAGGTCTCTTGACCGCCACCGTGGCCTCCAGGATCCATCGTGCTGCTCAGCCCGCCCTTCTCTACCTGGTCCCCTTCACCCTGCTGCCTCTCCTCACTATGGCCTACCTGAAGGTACGCCGATCCCTGCAGGATCTGGTTACAACACAATCAGTGAATCTTTTAGTTCCAGAAAGTGAATTCTAAGCGTTACAGAAAACCTTTTAACAGTTTTATAGCTTTGTGTGCAGCTAATCAGACTGAAAACGCATCCTCAATTTTCATAAATAGTATCCTGCTAAAAAGTCTCATGTAATTAGGTGTAATTGAGGAATGGTAATATAAATGTGTCGACATAACAAGCAGGCGATTACACCATACTAAATCAAAGATGAGATGTTCAGTGGCAAAATTAAGAGAGCTGTTTTTTTGTGTAAGATATAGAAGACGTGATTCAGGACTCTTGTATTGTGTCTTAACGGTTGATTATGGTCCACGCAGGGGGATTTGCGGCGCATGTGGTCTGAGCCTTTCCATGCAAAGACCAGCAGCTCTCGCTTCCTGGAGGTATGATGTACCAAGGGATGAACAACCAGCACGGGGAAGACTGCTGATCTTTTCCCTTGATTTTAGGGAAGGAGAGAGGGTGCACTCACAGTGAGGCCATGTTGTCATCACTTGTTCATGCTTTCCACCAGTCTTCTGTGAAAACCCTCAGAAGGACACTAGTGTGTGGACCACAACGCCCCACCACGACTCATCTTTGGTCCCTACATCCTCCCTGTTTCATCTCCACTTCCGCTTTGCTGTTTATTTCCTCTTCATTATAGCACATCCTGCATGTGCTGTTTTTGTTCTTGCCCCTCTCCCCCTTACCTCTGTACTTTGCCACTTCCCTCACGTGGCCCACCCCATTCATCGGGCCTCTTCTTTCTCTTCATTTCCTTTCTTTTTCTTCTTTGATTTCCTCTGCATCTCTGTTTCTCTCAGATGAACTCAAGGACTAGACCTCCCCTCTTTTTGTGGACTTATGGTTGTGAGACATGGATGGGGTTTATATATATATTTTTTTAGCATTATTGTGGTCATTATTATCATGATTACTATGGAACGATTTATACAAATGGAGAGAGTGTTGCAGTGGCACAGAGCAGAAGAGGAGTCTTTCCCCTCCATCAGTTTCCCTCTTTCATCATCAATTTCTTCCTCATTTCCATCGCCCCTCCGCGGTGTCTCCTCCCTGGCATTCCTGCCCTCTCCTGACACTCCCTGGGGGCTAAACCCTCCGCCCTCCTCTGTTCATCTGCTGTCCTCATTCCCCACCACCACAGAAAACTATGTATTTTATTTAGAAAAGTTTTATTCTTGTCATATACAGAAATGATGCATTATAAATGGTTAACCCCCTCCACCTGGAAAAAGAAAAAAGGTCTGGAGGGGTTAGATTCTATTTGTATATATGTGTACACATGTATTTGCCGTATCTTGAGTTTGCATTTGTGTTCGGAAGCATGTTGAATTGGGTGGGAAACTGACGCCTGCCAGCGGCCGGATTTTGGTGACCTTTGGCTGCCAGTTATGTTAACTGGTGAGCATCCATCATTCTGTTGTAAAGGTTCTCTGCTCACAGGCCAGAAACATGACCAATGTTTGTTTGTTTTTTTTGTTTGTTTTTTTTAAAAGGGGGGAGGGGGACATCTACATTGGTTGCTGGTAGATGACGAAGTTAGTTTCCTGCTCTGGCGTTAGAGTGTGTGTATGTGTGTGTGTGAATGTGAGAGAGAGAAAAGACCAGAACGTTTGAGCTAACAGTTGTTTAAGTCGGTTTTAAGTTGAAATTGTGACCATGTTTAAAACTATGACAATAGTCAGGTTTGCATTGAACTGTGTCTGTTGGATCAAAGAGTATCAAACACATGACAAGTTGAATGGAGGTGATTTATGTCTGCCTTTCAAAAATATGTAGAAACTAAACAGAAGTCTTTTTTTTTTAAATAGTTTTTTCCTGATGAAGGCAGAAATGTCCAGTGTTTTGTTCCCTTCTAAATAAATGAATGTTAATTATTTGACAGTCTTCTATTTTGCTTTGAAACCTCTCACATCCTAAATCAAAATCCATGTACGGTCACAGAAACACTAAACATATTTTAGACTGCATGGTTGTAGGAAGTTCAGGACGTGACGTTTTCAGATCAGCAAAGTGAATTTTGTAAATGTCAGTGTTTCACCTCAGTTGATGAAGACCTGACTATTGTGAGAGTTGAAACTCAAAGCTTGGACATGTGGATCAGACATGTTGTGGTTGGTTTGATGCATTTGATCAAGTGCATACATACAGCGTGATCACTTGATCTAATCTTCAAGCGTGTTTGGACCTATGGAGGAGAGGTGTGAACCAGTCATGCCTTTCATGGATCCAACATGGAAATTGGAGATTAACGCTAACCCGCAGGATGCTTTTACTGTCGCATTTTTCTTTCTTTTCAGTTTTTGCTTGTCAGTTTGATATTCAGTGTCTACTGGAAGCTCCAGTGATCACATGACAGATCGTCTGAGAGAGATGGATGACGCAGTTCCTTGCTTCCTCTTTTTTCTTTTGTTTCTTCTCCCTCTATTACTTTTTTTTAATGCTACTTGGCCGTGCATGTTAAGTGTACAGTGTATCATTTCTCAGATTGTATTATCAGGGCTACTACAGTTTTGTGCCCTGCTGGCCTACAGAAGATGTACTGGACCTAACATTTCATGTCAGTGGGTGGGACGAAGGCTGCACGTCAGAAAGACTGCAACAGCTCAGCTCTGACTTTTCTCCAACTGAATCTCAACGGTTTGAGGCCTCCAGCATCCTGCTCAGTGCAGATAACTCGTCCCTGATGTGGAACTACACGCCCCCTTCATGGACAAATTATATAGAATTATATGCATATATATACATCTATATATGTATATATACATATATAAATACCAGATGATGTTTGCATTGATAGTTTTTTGTTTTTTTTAATAGAATTTTTTTCCAGCCCCTTGTTTGTATCTGGTTTGTTTTTTGTTTTTCTTTCAGGCAAAATTTGTCATCTTTCTTTCCTGCTCTCCCTCCCAGCAGAGGACTCGAGTTCTGTTGGTGCATTGAAATTATGGCTGAATGGATTCTGTATAGAAAAACGGTGAATAAATAAATTAAGAACTGTGTAGTGAAACATGAATCCTGAAGCGCTTGATCTAAACACATTGTCTCCTCTTAAACAACAGCCCCCCCTTCCCTCTGCCTTTCCCCTTCTCTCCTCATTCAGGATTCTGCTGTAAATAAATATGACTCTAACTGTAACAACACCGGGTCTCATTCTTTGGGTTTATCAAACATTTATTACAATGAAACTATAGATTCCTTCTTTTTTTTTCACATTGACTCCAAGGTACTCATTTACATGGTATGTGCTTTTAATGATCATTTGGATAAAAAAAACAAAAAACACTCCACATCTACCTTTCATATCTGCTCAAAAGAAAAAATGGTTTTCTGGATGACTGTCTCCCTGGATTACAGCAACTTGCTTTATTCTAAGTGTTAATGATTTGATAAGATTTTAACCATGCTTGGAATCCCTTAGTTCATGTTCAAAACAATTAACCAAAAAATGAAAATCAGATTAAGAATATTGTCTTTTTCACCACTGATGTCTTTTTTTACAATCCTATTTCTCTAATAAACAGTCATAACACAAAATAAAATGCTAGATCTAAATGACAACAGAGAGAAGCAGCAAATTTGAACATTGGAGAGGCCGGAAACCGTTTTAAATGTTTTTGCAAGACAGTTGTTGCAGATTATGTTCGTATGTTTTATCACATCGCTCCGCCTTCATTACTACAAATCTGTGCAACTCCAACACCGTCCAGCAGATGGCAGCAGACTGCAAAGATCCGCAAACGCTGTCGGAGAAGATCAGACCGACAAAATGTAAAATCCTGGTGTGGTTTTACTGGAAAAGGTGTACTCACGATGTGTTTGTTTTTCGTTTGTTTCTTTGTTTAACATTTTTTTATTTTTATATTATTTTTAATTTCGCTGTTTTATTGTTGTAACGGCATTTCTTTGCTCTAACACCTAAATGCGTGCAAACTGCAACAGTGTCAACTCCGTAATTTCATGGCGACGTAAAAGAATAATAATAAAAAAAAAGTTTCGGGATCAAAAGCGACAAGAAAAGAGAGATGGGTTCCTCGATCGAGCAGTTAATTGAGATGAAAGGCGTGCTCTCATCAAAAGAGTCACGTAATTGGTTCCTGCAGGGCGATGTGGAGAGATCTCATGAGCCTTAATGGGAAAATGGCTGCCTCAATGACACACCAGACGCTGAGTCAAGAGTTTAGAGAGAGGCTGCTGCAGGATGGGAATCAGACCCATGAATGTTGAGTTTCCCACTCTAGGCCTGCATGTGTCTATAGCTTGGAAACATTACAAGAGCATGCAGGAAGTTTCTCCCTGATTTGACAAGTCTCACTTTCACGGGAAGCATCTAACTTAAAATGGCCTCAATTTTTGATGTTTTAATTAGAGGTGTACGCTGTGGCTTTGTGCTCAGATTTAAATCTAAATCTCACCTTTAAGTGCTCCTCATTACTTAAAAGACTCTTGAAACTACCAGACAAATGAACAGTTTGACCTGCCGACTGACTGACTGGGTGGATAGATGGATGGATGGAGAGGCTGGAAGGGGGATGAGGAGCAGGACACTGGGTGGTTGGGGGAGGTTGGGGAAGGTCGGTGAGGTCAAGGCAGGAAGGATCCACCCCTCTGCACCTATTGGCCAGAAGGACTGATAATTCCCGAGCAGCTTTGATGCCCTGAAGTGAACAGAATTCCACCACGGCCATGGGGATTGTAGCATGTCATTTGTAAGAAATTTTGGCGAGATGGTCCTAAAACTGAGGGCTTGGGCCTTGCCTGGAATGTGCAGTTTTGTATTTAGAAGTGCAAGTGGCTGATTGATCATTAAGTTACCCGAGGCCAGGTGTCAGGGCAGCCCTGAGTGTCCAATAACTACAACGGGATAAAGCTTAGGTTTGAAATTTAGATGGACAAAGGATCCAAAATTTAGGAGCGGCTTGGATTTGCAAGTTGAAGCTGTGCATAAACACAGAAGGAGCAAATATTCCTGTGTGGAGATGCTTGTTCCTGATAACCCTCTTTGAATCAGCTGCAAAACATAATTCAGGTTTACAGAAATATATCGTCAATCCTATAGAAAACACCCACAACGTAAATAATGATGCAGAAACGTTCAAAGCAACCTGACTCCAAAGATTTTAATATTTTCTTCAGTCTTTAAACATCACGTGAATTTTATGGAGTCTGTATCCACCTTCAGAGTTCATTTTGGAATAACCAAACAGATCAAGAGTGCATTTAACATGTTACCTGCATTAAACGCTAAGACGTTGCCTCTACAACAACAGCACGCCGCTATTCCTGCTCTAACTAGTGAGTACATAAGCAGGAAAAGCTCATAATAAATTTCAGTAGCACATGAAGTCAGCCAATGCAGGTAATTTAAAAAAGTGCTGGTATTTATTAGCAGTGGCCCCTGCTCATTTTAATGGCAAAGAGGTTCCTTCCCCCCGCCCTCCCCTTCTTTCTTCTTCTTCTCCTCCTCTCTTCCAACCAGCCAGGCATTCCTGGCTTGTTTAACTAAGGCCTGCCTGCCTGGGCGCGGGTAGATTCCCCTCTGGCCCTTTGCCCTTTGACCCAATGTGCATTCCGTATGTAAAGTGAGGAATTCCTCTGAAGTTCAGTTAATGGGGTTGTTTTTTGTTTCTTTTTGTTTTGTTTTGTTGTTTTTTTTTTCATCCTTTGGACTCTGCTCGTGCACTTACCCGGTAAAGGGGGGGGCGGGGGAATAAGCTTGATGTAGCTTTAGCTGTGAGTTATGGATGAGGTGTGCTGGTGGTTAAAAATCAATGACTCTCACCAGCAGATTCTGAGCTTCAAAAAAGTTCTGCAGCGATCCCTGAGGATGATGACTGGTGGATTTAATGGAGGCTGTAGTGGAGAGGAAGCGTGCAGGTTTGAGGAAGTGGAGCCTGTTTGGTTCTCCTGCTGTTGGCAGAACACGGTCTTTATAATACTTAAGAAATGATTACATGTTCATGAATGAGAGGCTTTCCTAATTTGGTCGAAACATAGAAGACGTCAGTGTTTCATGGGAATTAATTTTAAAACAAGCTGAACTGAGAGGGAAGAAAATGTTTCACAGTTTCACCATTGAAACCATTGTGCATTTAGGAACCTGTTCTACTCCTTATAAACCCTCACTTCTGTAAGAGTCTAAATATAAAATCAATAACCTTTTTCTATATTTAGAAGAAAAAAGAATAAATCTGGACGTTAAACGTTTAACAAGGTTTTTTTTTGTTTTGTTTTGTTTTTTTAAAGGCAGCGTTGTAACAAAAACTTAGAATAGCTTTCATTAAGATGTTATTTCACAGAAATAGTTACACATAAAAGCACATGTTTGTATAGTTTTTTTTTTGTCTTAAAATTTAGTTTTGCTACAATTTAAAAGAGGACAATTTAAATTGTGTCCTTATTTATTGCCACGTAAACATTTTATAAATGATTCATAGCTCATGATAATCCAGCTTTAACGCCACAGAAAAATGTGTTTATCTGTTTATGAACTTATTTTGTATCATATAAGGACGTTTTTTTCTTATTGTAGTACATGTTTTACTCAATTTATTGATTATTTTTTGTTTGTTTGTTTGTTTTGGCATTTTCAAACATGCCTAATAGATTGAGACTTCATTTTCACTCACTGTAGACTTTTATTTACCACTTATTGAAATGTTAAAACGTGTCTTATTCTGAAATGCTACTAGTCTGGTCTGAGGAAAATCAGCCATCTTTCTTCTTTAAACGTTACCATTTTTTCCACTTTAAGTGTTTTCTTAAGTAAAGATAAAATAGAGAAAAGAGAAACCTGGGAATCACCGTAAAGGATTGAGACTTCATGAACAAGGAATTACTTTACTTTCTGCATAAAAATGGGAAATAAACTGACTCACAAATTTATTGGCTGTTAAGTTGCTTATAAGAGGATTAACTCTGACTTGTTGAAATCCTGGTAACGAACAATCATTAACAATTTTTTTTAAATGCTGAGGTTTTTAAGGGTTAGTGTTGCATATACAGAAATAAAGACACCAGATGTCATCTTTGGATTACTGATTTTTTTTTTTCTGAAATATGTTGTCAGTGTTTAAAACCAATTTTCCATCATGCATCAAGGTGGTATAACAATCCAAAGAATGCCTCTGAGCCCCCCCTGCAAGACTGCAAACACAACACTGCTGTTAACAACAAACAGGGAGAAACGAGTGTTGTTCAGTAACTTATTGTTTTACGCATCCTGCCCTATGAACCTACAGGTCATCAGATAACAAACCGTCCATGTTTCTCATCACGTTTCTCAGGTAAAATAACTGAGCGTGGAGCCGAGCCCCCGGGTGAGGACCTTCACGTGGAGATGGAAGCAGGGCTCCTTTGCTGTTGTACTTTAGGATCCCTGTGTACTGTTGGAGAAGCTGTAAAAAGCTGTGCCACCCACACAGCTGGAATGTCATGCATGCAGTCCATAGAGTCTGTTTCAAGAGGGAGGCAGAAAGGGGGGAGGTGAGGTGAGAAACCCTCTTTGGAGGAGACTGGGGAGCATGCTTGCTTGAGTCGGGGTCTGTTGCTAATACTACTACTACTTCATGAAGAAAAAAAAATGAAGCAGAAAACCTTCTCTCCACCCGCCAAAAAAAGCCTCTCCATTAACCTTTTTTTTTTCTTCTTCTTCTTCTTCTTCTTTTTGGGGTGGTGGGAAATTATCAATGACGATCCATCAAGGTTGTTTGGTCTTCAGCCGCCGAGAGGAAATGTGGAGGGAGACGTGAGATGGTGGGATGGGGGGTTGGGAGAGGTTAAAGGCCAGAGGAAGAAAGGAGGTACATTTTCGGAGGATGGGAGGTTGGGGGTAGAAGAGGGAACAATAACTCCCATGTTTAAAAGGCTTTTCTCAGCCCCCATGACACCTCACACAGGCAGCAGTTTGGAGTCAAACCTTTCAGGAGGGACTTTGTGGCTCTTTCCCCTCGGGCTCGGGAGAAAGATTTTTGCAAAACATTAAAACCGTTCTTGTTTTTATTTCTGGCACTGGTAGCCACTCTTCTCTGTTTGACTCACAAGCTTACATTTTAGTATCCTTTTATCTTTTTCACAGCTTCTGTTATCTCCTGATTATTAACTTTCATTTTGCATGCGTATTATAATCCAGCTGTCTTTCATAAAGGGA
>JBAMYA010000004.1:10049873-10060861 GCA_037176975.1 Arrhamphus sclerolepis | reverse complement strand
TAGATAGATAGATAGATAGATAGATAGATAGATAGATAGATAGATAGATAGATAGATAGATAGATAGATAGATTCTGCACGAGGTCTGTCCTGGACTTCAAACAGAGAACAGAGACTCGCTTCCGCCTCAAGAAGGTGGGAGGTGTCACGTGCCATGTAGCTCCATCCAATCAGGCGTAAGTGCGCATTGCGATCCTGTGCAGAGGGGCTGTTTTATTGAAGGACTGATTGTGATCAATGAGCAGGTGGAGCTATCCACGGTGCTGAAACTTAGTTATTGACGGGGCGACTTTCAGAACCACGAACAGCTCCGCTGCCATTATTTCTCTCCAGATACTATTTCAACTTGAGCAAGTAACGTCAAGCTACATGTGTGCCTTTAAAGCTTGTCTCTCCACCTCTGCGTGTGTTGAGAGTATTTTCCCCACGGATCACGCTCAGTTAACTTATACAGTGCTGCACACATGAGAGACGGTTTTACGACTCCATCACACCCCCGCCTTCTAAGAAATCATAACTCTGATTACAGCCTAACAGCCCCAGTACTAGATTACTTGCTGCTGCAACTCCAAGACGTGAGGATGATTGGGTTGCGGGCTTTTTTTATGTCTCCACAGCTGCTCAATCTCGGGTAGTTGGCTGTATTTCCTGAGGGTGACATAACTCTCCTACTCCATTTATATCGCAGCCACCAGCGGTCACATCAATTTCTGGCTGCAGACAAAGGCCCTGACCATATAGGTGCTATATGCCTATACTGTCACGTGGTCCGCAGCCAGCGAGCTGAATGGAATCAGCACCATGTATATCAGGGATGACAGTCAGCTACGTGTGTTACCTATGAAGCCAATGAATGGGAAATCAATATGAGATTTATGGGCATAGGTGGGTGCAGTGTGCGAAAATCTATAGAGAAAGGCAGTCTCTCGCAGAACAGAGGTCTATTGATGAAATTGCACTTAACAATTAAAAAAAAGGGGGGGGGGCTATACCCATGAGTTGGAGTGTACTCTCTTTTACGTAGAAAGAAGTTCACCTCGTTTAAATGAAAAAAAATGTACGTAGATCGAAGAAGAATCGAAAAGCGCTAACTGAGTAGTTTATGTTGATCCCGATGAAACGAGGCAGGGCTTCACGTCTCATTGTTGCAACCTTTTCGTGACGTCGATCCAGTTGTTTTGGTCCCCTCTGCCCAATCGGAAGCTCCTCGCACATTCAACTGTAGCCGAAATGGATCTATCCATGCAGCGACTCTGTCCTCCCGTAAGGACCACGACGTCCTTCGTCCGGGGCTCTGTGGTACCCGAGTGCTGCTTTAAACAGCAGCACTGACATGGAAACCCCCTTACAGCTGCAGTTCCAGCACTGTAACTACCAGCACTACTGCGGGAGGGAGGATCGGCTCGGCAAGCAGCACGACCACTGCTGCACCTGCAATAACTGCACCTGTGATGCAAGAAAAAGCCTCGTCTTCCGCGGGACGTCGCCGACCACTGTGGGAACTTTGAGGACGCCCTCGGAGACGTCTTCGAGGCGAGGCTGCCAGTACAGCGTCTGTGGGTTCACACCTTCTAGTCATGGTAGTTCATCCAGACATCATCATCCTCATCATCAGCAGCAGCATTGCCGCGATCGGCAACGGGGCAGCCTGGGCAGCAGCCACAAAGACAGTAACTCCTACAATGAAATAGCCATGAGCAGCTGCAGATACAACGGCGGCGTAATGCGGCCGCTGAGCAACTTGAGCTCGTCCCGCAGAAACATACACGAGTTTGATTCCGAGTCCCAGCCTTTGCAGCCCATCTCAGCCGCAGATGCGTCGGACACTTTAGCATCCAAGCCGGATAATAATTCCACCACTCTGATGCCTTACGCATCGGGAGATGGAGGGGGAGGCTGCAGCCACAGCAGCGGCAAATCGGGAAAAAAGAAGAACCAGAACATTGGGGAGAAACTGGGGCACAGGAGGGCCTTGTTTGAGAAAAGGAAGCGGCTCAGCGACTATGCTTTAATCTTTGGGATGTTTGGGATCGTTGTTATGGTTATAGAGACTGAACTCTCATGGGGAGCCTACGGAAAGGTGCGTATGCACTCCAAGTCCATGTCATACAGTCCCATCTAGGGTCAGTTTAGTGGCTGCTCTGCTCTGTGGCTGACTGAGCAAGTCTTTGAAATTTAAAAAAAAAAAAACTTCTCTCAAAAGTACGGAAAAGACTTGGTCACTTTAGCAACAGAAATTTAGGTTCTCTGCAGCGTCCTGTGTAGTAGTCTGTCCGAACAGATGCAGGCTAAAAGGCCCACTGCTGCCCAAGAATGATAGCCTCTGTTATGTTAAGAAGAAGCTCCAATGTAAAATATTAGCTGCTGTGTATGTGCTGCATTACTTGTAGATATGTTTTCCAAATTTATCCCACGAATGTCTTCTTACAGTGTATGAAGATGATTTTTGTGTCATGAGCTTTTGTCTTGTTTGGCCTTAGTGTTCTCGCTCTTTTGCAGGAATCCCTGTATTCATTAGCTCTAAAATGCCTGATAAGCCTTTCTACAATCATTCTCCTGGGGCTGATTATCATATACCATGCAAGAGAGATACAGGTAATGTTGAAACACTTTTTTTATTCTCCTATTTGTGATTTTACAGAAGAAAAGCTTGTGATAGCAACAAAAGCTTCTTTAAGTTCACTAAATCCTGTAGTTTAGATGTTGCACCTTTAAGTATGAAACACGTGTTTGAAAAATGTTGGCTGGTATGACAGACTTTTCATTTTCTTTTTCTTTTTTTAGATTAAATTTACCAAAGCAAATAAGCAAATGACTTCTACAAAATGACATTTTGAAAAATACCAAGTTTCAACAACAGAACTACAAAAATGAAATGTATTTTTGCTTATAACCAATATTTCTCAACATTAAGCAGCACTAAACTTAATGATGATGAAGGTCTTTGCACTTAAGACTGAAGCAACACCTACATTTTAAAGATTCAAATACACTGCTTGATCATCAGCCTTTCCTGAGATGATTTAACACAACGGTTTTGTGACCTTGCCTTACTTACGGCTCTTTCTGCATTTCAGCACTCATGTCTTCATTCAGTGGCCACAAAATTAATGGTGCAAATTTTCTGCGGGGTGGGCATATGCTGCTAGAAAGGTTTCATGAATTGAAGTTCCTGGGTTTTCTTTCTTTTTTTCTGTTCATAATCAAATCAATTAAAAAGGAAAGCCTTACTTGAAAAGAAACACAGCCAAAATGTTTCTCAAATGTTACTGAGAGCATGTTTAATCATGTTAATGGATTTTCCTACATCTGCACAAAGTGGTCCTTTCTGAAATGCTTTTAGCTAAATTGCATGAGTTGATTCAGTTGTTGGATATATTTTTTTCACCTGCATATTTAGAAGACAACTTTCAGATTTTTAGGTTGGATTATCTGTAGAATGTTCATCTTTGTTGGTATACATTGTAATCTGTGTCACTCCTTTTACATCTCTGTTGTACTTGTTTCTTTGCAAGAGATAACAACAAAATCAGAGATGGCATTATCATATTTCATTGAACTGTAGAAGCTTTTCACAGACAGATGCAATTGTTTATTAATAAGAAAGCATTTTTACACAGATGTACATATTCCACTCTTTTCCTTTGGCACATTCACATTTTTCTGAAATACTGTACGAATTATTGCTTGCTTGTGGAGCTACAGATGCAAAAAGTTAACTGCAATGCAAATGTGCATTTAATGAGAATTTCACATTGTGTTAAATTAGTTCTGCTTCAGTAACACATTCATCGTCATCAGTTTGCCTAAGCTTTAATTTACGCTACGTGTTCAGTCAGTTTCAAGACACAGCAAGTCAGCTGCACTTACTGTGTAAAAGGGAATTCATGGACATTTTTTAAATACTGAATCCTTTTTTTCTTTGCATATTAGAAATGTGCTCAAAACCTTATTGTTTCCGCCATTACAAGCAAGCTCAAATGCTCATTTTTGCTCCAAAACAAGCTCCTCTCTTCATTCCTTCATTGTCAGCCACTGCATATTTACCCCACAGGAAGGCTGCTCAAAATCTCTTTGATCCATGCTCCTCTGATAGTCACGTCAATATCCAAAGCATGTTTCACACTAGATAGCTCTCTCTCTCCTCCCAATGAAGATGTCTCCTCATGTGCTGACCTAGAAAACTTCATGAAGGCAATTGTTTTCCTCTGAATTGATTATTGCAGTTTATATTTCACTGCATATCTAGAATAACTGAACTCTCAGATGAATCAGAAAGCATTATCATATCAATGCAGTGGAACTCACAACTACTTGTCTCTACAGTAAATGTAACAGATGAATGCAAGCTCTGTCCTCCTCCAATTCATCAAGTCCCCTTGAGAAGCAATCATCCGGCTTCTTGGAGCTGCCTCTGTCGAAGTATTTAAATCCACCACAATGTGTTTTTATTACAACTTCCACCACAGCAGCTGGTCCTTTCCTTCCTTGCCTGAGGGTATTTTGTGCATGTTGTTGCTGGTCTGTCATTACTCAGTTCCTACAGACTGACATATGTTCTGGCACTCACAAATCACTTAAACACACACACATACATGGATGAATTTATTCAAATCCATCTTGCTAATGATACACATGGACAGAAAGAATTACTTTTCAGAATATGTGGCTATCTGTAAGGTACAAGACAGATGAACATCAGTCTAGAAGTAAAACTCAAAATTAAAATATCACAGAGTATCAAACTAATCCATGTTAATCCACCACTGAATGAAAGATTTAATTTAACTCCATAAAATGTCCTGCATTTTCCTGTTTTTTGTCAGCGCTAAAGAACAAATCCAAATATAGAAACAAAAGCACACTGGTTTTGACTGAGAAGGTATTCTTTACAAAACTGAATGTGCAAATGTTCAGGTTTTCTTATGAAGCACAATATTTTAAATCTAAAGATTACTTAAATAAAGTAAAATGGCTTGTGAGTGAGTGAAAGAAATGTGGTCTGAATTCAACAAGTCAGCTATTAGATCATCCCAATATTTAAAAAAAAACAAACAAACATATATATATATCTGTACATACGCAAACTTTATATATTGTACATCTCTGTTCTTCCTTCCCACTGTCCTAATTCTCCTCATCTCCTTCTTACCCGGCTGGCCTTCAGCAGGAGGGTCCCCCTAAGAGCCGGGTTCTGCTCAATGTTTCTTCCCATGAGGGAGTTTTTTTCTTGCCACTGATGGCGTTGCCATGTGCTCAGGTGTCGAGCTCTGGGTTTCTTAAGCGCCTAGAGATGACTTGTTGTAAATAGGCGCTATATAAAAAAATTGAATTGAATTGAATTTCTGAGCGTCCGAGGTTACTACGCATTTCAACCCAAGAATATTGAAATCTATGTTGCTAAAATAGAAAGACTCAATATTACTCACTGATAGAACCCTTGAGGACTACTTTTTGAAAGCATTGAAACGGCAACGGAACTGCCAGACCTTTAATATCCCGACATATACAACTGCTTAATCAACTTTTCATTGTCATACTCTGAGGATTCTCTAAAAAAATCCCAAAAGCCTCAAGGAGGCTCTGGATTTCTTAACAATATCCAGCTTTGGAATCTCAGCAAAGAATTATTTTATTGTTCCTGGTAAGTGTTATGCCATGCATTTAATTAACAAAAACACTAAAGAAAGGCACAAGTGTAGGCTAATGTAATCGGCATGTTAATTTGAAACAAATATTATGGATTTTCGCCAGATAAATAAGACTGTCTCATCTTTATGCAGATGATACCATTTTGTACACCTCTGCTAGATCATTACAAGAGGCAATGCACTGCTTAAAGTGTTACAGTCAAGTACACAAATACTTAATAGATTTAAAGTTGATATGAAATGTTCAACAAACTAAATTTATGCTTTTCACATGTTTATGTTATCAACCAGAATACACAATTTTAACAGAAAATGGTCCTTCATTACAGACATTATCAGTATTAGATTATGGGGACCTAATTTATATGCACTCCTATTCATCCTAGCTAAAAAAAACAAACAAACAAACAAACAAACAAAAAACTTGATGTACTTTGCCATTCAGCCTTGCATTTTATCACAGGTGCTTCAGCTAGGACTCACCACTGCATCCTGAGATGAAATAACCATTCTTTGATTTTTATTGCAAAAGCATTAATGGGTAAATTACTCTTTTATATTTTTTAATTTGCTTACATACCATACTAGTGTTTACAGTACAAGGTCATCAGAAATATTACTATTGATTTCTCCGTCAGCAAGAATAAAACTTGGTAAAAGAGCTTTCTCATCATATGCACCAAATGCCTGGAATAAACTCCAAAACACCTTAAATCTAGAGTCACTACCACCATTTAATACTTATTTAAAAAACTTTTAAAATCAACCCTGACTGTACTGAACTGCCTGGGAAAGAGGGACAATGCTGCATTGTAAGTGCTGTGAAGGTGATACCTGAGTCCCCGTCCTCTGTTTAAGTTCGACCTACTTTAAAAAGAGGAGGTGGTCTCAGGTACTTTCATAACCATTCACACCCTTGAACCAGTGACCGAAACTCAGGCTTTTAGACAGACAATTTACATGTGGGAATGACTCCAACAACTCTCACATTGGCCAGGGGTTCAGATTGTAAAGACCCTTCTGCTTATAAGCTGATCCTCCCCACCATGTAGTTTAGACCTGAAGCACTTTGGATGAGAGGTGGAATGTATTCAACACCCAAGAAGTCCATTTGCCTTTACTCAAGCCCTTAGGATTACCATGACTTGGATGACTAAGAATCTACACCAACATATTTACAGAAAGTGAGGAAAGATAAATATTCTTCATAAACTCAAACATTTAATGTATAAACTGAGAAGTGTTTATCTTTCCTGTGAATCACTGAACTATTATTTAGCTGTTTCACCACTTTTTCTGAGAACTGCTTCACATCTGTGTTCATGGAGTCGACCAGCTTCTGTCATCTGTGAACCGGATGATTGGACTACATTCCACAATTCCTATGCATTTTTTGTTTTTTCTTCAGAAGCAACATTTTTGATGTCACTCTAGAAGTGATCGGATTAAGGTCCAGGGACTGGGCTTGCCACTCCATAACGTTAATCATGTTGGTTTGGAACCAAGTTGCTTCTGCCTACTGGTGTGTTTGGGGTCATTGTCTTGTTGAAACACCCATTTCAAGTACATTTTCTCTTTGGCATAAAACAACACAACCTCTTCAAGTATTTGATCTACTGATCCATGATTATTGGTATAAATAAACCCAATATCATATGAGAGACAGCCTCATATCATGATGCCTCCTCCACCATGCTTCTCTGTCTTCAGCGTACTGTGCCTTGAATTCAGTGTTTGGGGTCATCTAACAAACTGTCTGTGACGCCAAGACACCCCCTTCAAAAAAACAAAACAGAAAAAAAAAAAAAAAAACTTTCTTTCATCAGTCAAAATGTTGCTCCATTGCTCTTTCGGTCCGTCAGTGTATTCTTGGTAAATTGTAGCCTTTTCAGCACATATTTTTTGAAGTGAATGGACTTTCTGGGGGTTTCTTGCTGATAACTTGACTTCACACAAATGTCTTCTAGTTGTTGAATTACTTGCAGGTAACTTTAAATCTTTTTTGATCGCCCTAGAGCTCATCATTGGTCTTTGTCAATTTGGCTATGCTTCCATCCATTCAAATGGTAGTTTGCCATTTTTGTCCAAGTATTTCTGGTTTTGGTTGCCATGTTAAAGAATTTGAGGTAGTTGTAGCTGAGTACACCCACTTTCTGTACTTCTTTATATGTTATCTTTTTTGCTTAAAAAAGGGATTACCTGTTTGACATCTACTTTTTCATGAAATGAATGACCTCATTAACTGAACTCTACACTGCTATTTGTTTGTGGGTTGTTTTTTTTGTCTTTTGAACAGCTCAATATTCCCTTCTTTTTACTTTGTGTAAATGAAAAAAAACAGTAAAGAGTAGCAAATTTGAAAGTGTTTTCTTTGTGGTTTGAATTGGAATAGAATGTGCATTTGTATGATGTAAATATAAGCTATTATAAAGATTTTGAGCTTTACTCACTTTCTTTAAACTGCTATTATTTTGAACACAACTGTACATCATGTAAGACAAGCTTAGTTGTTGTTTAGACGTCCAGCCATGTGAAAAAAACAACACCCTTTTTCACATGCATGGACCCCACAAATATAGAAAAATCAGACCGTTTTCACTGTGCTCTGATGTTGGATTAGTGTTTGTCTCAGACTTTTGCCTTGCAAAATGTATAATACGTTGTAGGTTGTCTCCAGAGAATGTGATTCAACATCCAGCCTGAATGAGGGTGAAATATGTGAACACTAAGTGCACATAAATGTATAATGAATCACAAGTTTATTTAGAAAAAAAGAATAAAAGGGTTAAGGAGAGAAAGCAAATAACATATAAATTGCAGTGAGAAAGAGAGAGTTAGAGAGAAATGCAAAGAGAATTAAGAATTGCAGAAGTTGCCCGCAGTCCTGCTCAGACTTCACCTTATATAGAAAACTATCAGTGCAGCAAATAAAAAAATCAATTCATCGCTTAAGATTTGGTAATTAACCCCCATCCTTTTCTCAGGCTTTTCTGCTTCTCGCTGCTGAAGGAGAGATAGAAGCTTTGGTGGTTCACTTGTTCCCAGGCACGCTGACTTGACTAATTGAATTCAGCATCAACACTTCTCCGCACTACTTACACGCTACACATGTTAAGTACCTCCATTAGAGAGAGATGGAGAAATGAAAGAGGAGGAACTGTAAAAGCAGAGAGAAACTAAAATGCTCTTGCAACATTCTGGCTTATTATGTACCATTATTCATGCATTTAAAATTAAAACTCATCTCCATGCCATTCTTTCAATATAAGCTAGTACATACATTTGGGAAACCTTCCTCAACAAACTGAATAAAAGAAAAGAGAAAGGGCTCTGCAAAGTGCTGCTCAGTGACACACAGCAACATTCACTCCCTTGAACTGAATTTTCTGGTGACCATAAAGGTTCTATGGGATTCTATGTGATTCTTTATTTTGAATGTGTTCCAGCTCAGTGGGCTGAGCTTCACCGCAGCTCATTAAAATAAAACATTGGCATACGTAGTTCATCTTTTTCTCATGACAGAGTCAGTGGTCCACCTTTTTAATCATATCGTCGAAATACATTTTCAGGCTAATCCAAAGCATCAGACACAACCACCGTCAAGTGAAGCTGCAACACTCGTGAACTTGTCAACGAGGAGGGATGATGACCAGAAGAGAGCATGGAAATGATGGTTAAAGGGTATCGGGGTGATCAGCTACAGATAGCTTTCAGTGGATCACTTATTTCCCCTTTTGCTCTTCCCCAACTCTAACCGACTTTTCAACTACTCCAGACTTTCTCATGCATCACCGCAATTGCTCTCTCAGCAATCTGTTGTGTGCTTTCTCTAAATCTACAAAGACGATGTAACTCCTCCTGACCTTCCCTGTACCTCTGAATCAGCATTCTCAAAGCAAACACTGCATCTGTAGTGCATCTTCTTGGCATGAAACCACATCACTTTTCTGAGCATAGCTTCCACCGCTCTTCAGATCTCCATTGGTTGACTCATCAGATTTATACTTGTAGTCATACTAGCAACTATACTCTAGCTGCTACAGCTCTGGAGACTTTATCAACTTTACTCTTGGAAAACAAAAAATGGCACCAGGACACTTTTCCTCCATTTCCTGTCATTCTTTCACTCTGCAATACATTGTTCAACAATCTAGTTAAAAACACCACTCCTTCCATACAACCACCTGCAAGTCATCAAAGCAAGGTACTTTTTCCTTTTTGTATTCGCTTCAAAGCTGCTCCCTCTTCAACCTAACTGATCTTTGGCACTTCTCGGTCTGCAGGTGCTGAACCTTCAATGCTTCTCTCTCACTCTCATTTTCTACATTCATGAGTTTTCTAAATTACACAGTTTTGCTTTCATCCTACCCGTGTCCTTATTTGTGAGCACATTCACATCTCTATTTTCAATCATGCTAATCTGCTGCACATCCTTTCCATCTCAACTTCTCAGTCCCACAATCAGTACAAATGTCTCTCTCCTTCAGTTGTCCTGAGTGTTTCACATACAACCCATCTTCTGCCTTCTGTTTAGCCTTTTCCAACTCTCTTCAATTCATTTCAATTCATTTTATTTGTATAGCGCCTCTTTAAAAACAAGTCATCTCTAGGTGATTAAGAAACTCAAAGTGTGATCCCCAAGGACATGGCAACAGCATCAGTGACAAGAAAAAAACTCCCTCTTGGGAAGAAACTTTGGGCAGAACCTGGGTGTTAGGGGGACCCTCCTGCTGTAAGCCAGCTGGGTAAGAAGGAGATGAGAAGCAGGACAGTGGGAATTATGAACAGAGGAGCTGTACAATATACAACACGTGGTACAAATTATACAAATATCTGGTCCAAAGATAGGTAATAAACATAATGTAATATGTAAATATGTGTACATATGTAATAAATATAAATATGTGGTGATCAGTTATGCTGGCGGACGTCCCACAGTGACATCCAATCGACAGGTGCAGGTAAACGCCAGGATGGTCAGAAGATGGAGAGCTTGGGAAGGTTCAGGAGGCAAGGTGGGACACAACATCACCATCACAGCATCTGAAAGAGAAGAGAGAAGAGTGTATAACTAATGAAGATAGACAAATTTGATTCTATTAAATGATTCAGGGCAATCTGAGACTGAGAGACAGACAAGGTGAAGATTCTCAGCGTATAACTGGACTCACCCCTGCAGTCTGGGCAGCATAACTAGGAGGTGGTTTAAGAGACTATGGAGTTAAAGGCTTTATCAGAAAGCAAAGCCTTAAAACTAGCATTAAATGTAGAGAGGGAGTCTGCCTCCCGGACTGAGGTTGGGAGTTGATTCCATAATAGCGGAGCCTGATAGCTGAA
>JBAMYA010000004.1:9982129-10049773 GCA_037176975.1 Arrhamphus sclerolepis | reverse complement strand
GTCTATATGTGGCCCTGCGATGGACTGGCGACCTGTCCAGGGTGGACCCCTGCCTTTCGCCTGAAGTGAGCTGGGATGGGCTCCAGCAGACCCCCGTGACCCTGCACATGACAAAGCGGGATGGATGGAAAAGCTGTATTGGTTTAGAGTTTGGTCACTCATGGGGATGGGACTCAAAAACCGGTTCTTGTTGAGAACCACTTCCCAGTGTTTCAGTTCCTTGGAATTGTTTGCCAGTTTTGCAAATGTCGATTCCAGTGGTCTCCAATGACGTCACTATGCACGCTGCGTAGCTTACGCAAGCCACACAACGCGCGTGGCGAGTCCAATGCAGCCAGCAGTCAATAGTGAACATGGCGTCCAAGTGGTACAAACACTCGAAAGTCTGGTTACACTGACATGAACAGGGCAACTTGCAAAATGGATATTTCATCAAAGGGAGGAAATACGACCAACATACAGAAGCATTTGCACACACAGCATCCAGTAACTATTAATGAATGTCGTGTTTTCAATCCAGTTCGGACTAACGTTAATGATTCTTGGATTTGACTAGATTGTCACTGGCTGACGTAGTTTTATTTTTGAGTGCTCATCTCATATTTTAAAGGAGAAATTTAATTTCTATTTGAAAAATGTTGGACATTCTTGTGGAATTGCCACAGAATAATTTATGTTGTATTTTGTTAATTCAACAGAAGAATATTTATTTCATCGTTTTTAACATTTTATATTGGTGATGCTAATCGACCTGTTTGTTGTCCTTTTTTTCCTAATCAGACTCAATAAGGGAATCGATAAAGAACCGAATCGTCAAGAAGAATCAAAAATGGAATTGGAATCGTAAAAGTCTTATCAATTCTCATCCCTAGTCAGTCAGCAGTTTTAATATACATAAATGAATAGAGTTTTTCAACTGAACTGACATGAAGAATCTAATTACTATGTTTTTGGACAGCAAATATCTTCTGTTTGAACACCAGATTGTCAGAGATGAAATTGTTGATGATGGACAGTAACATTCTTGTTGTATCCCCAAAATTTTTTATAGGCATGTTAGAACTCATATGTATCCTCACACAAAATCTCTTTGCAGGATCGACAAACACCCACGTATCCCTTTCCAACACACATACACTGAGGCCCCTCTTCCCCCAAGAGACAGACTGCAGGTGCCAGGCCCACCTCAGGGTCCCTGCCGGGCTCTCGTTAGGCCTGGTGCCATTCAGGCGGCTCCTAACACGCAATCCTGAGTGCTTTGTGTTTCTCTGACAGCCCTTGTCGTCCTCTGCATGTAGCGGTGGAAAAAAAATAAAGAAGAGAGAGGATGGCTTCAGGGATTATTGCTTCAAAAAAAAAAAAAAAAAAAAAACTTGACAGAGCCACAAGGCTGAGACTCACCTGGCACTTATTGCAATTTCAAAGGACTTTACAAGTGTCTTTCTTCATCAACAGCAACATGGCGAGGGCCTGGTCTGTGTCAGCGGAGGGCATCACTGTCTCCACAACAAAATGTCTCCGGTTTCCTTTTGCTCTTACGCAAAAATGCACACATACTAACAAACGCTCACTCACAGAGAATTGAATGCTCACATATGCTGCCGCTTGCAGACACTCACCAAAGAGAAAAACATAAACAAGCATGTTGCTGAGTGACAGAGCTGACTCAGCCAGATCAGTTTCCACTTCCGTGAAGTCTAAACATTTGCTTGTTTACCCTCATCCTGAGCTGAGACTGGGCCTGGGTGAAAGAGGAGAGTGTGTCTTTACATCTTTATGTCCAGGGAAACACTAAACAAGGGATATGTTAATAGGATGATGTAATATCCTCAGGCCAATTAAGGTGGAGAGGAAAAAAAGGACAACCGAGAGGGAAGTCTCTTTATCTCTGCCTAATCCCTCTATCATTGTGTTTTGACCAAGTTTTGACACTGTGATAAGGACAGAGGATCCTCTATTAGTGATGAAATAATCAGGTCGTAAGTCAACTTGCAAACAAACCATTATGAATAAGCTAAGGGAATATATCACCTGTGATGAACCAGCAACCTGTCCAGGGTGGACCCCTGCCTTTTGTCCAGAGAGAGCTTGGATAGGGTCCAGCAGACCCCGGTGACCCTGCACGGGACTAAATGGGTATAGGTGATGGATGTATGGGTGGATGGAATATATCACATAAACATAATTGCAGGATATAGTTGCCACAGTTTTTGGTACTTGGCAAGTTGGCTGCCTAAAGAATCATGGTCTTCTAGCTCTTCATTTCACTTCACTGATTCAACGATTTTGAGATCAACGCTTTGCGGAGGACTTTATCAATCTGGATCTTCCCCAGTTTTAAATCCCAGATTGCTATGCCAAAGCCATCTGGAAAGCCGTCAAAGAAAATAGTTTGGTCAAAGGCAGGCATTTTCCCAAAACATTACTCGGCGGTTTACTGGACAAACCATGCGTTTATCATATACATCACGGGCTAGCTTCAAGAAATCAGTTCACTGGAGCGCAGCACGTCTGTACAATCAAAAACTCCTTCCAGACCACAGGAACTTTTTCGTAGTTCGCATATTCGGCTGGAAATACAGACAACTTCAGTTCATGGAACTCCATTTGTTGGAGCTTTTTTTTTTTTTTTAATGCTCCCATGTCAGACTAAGTACTCTCTTACAGGTTAGCTTTTACTTCCTTCAAACATTCCTCTCTGTGCTGCAAAACCTTCACAGTCCTGATCTTCAAGAACCCTGTTGGGTGCAAAAGGGCCTACAGTCTTGCTGAAGAAAGTTGAAAGAAAAAAACCATCTCCACTAGAAAAAGCGAACCGGGGATGGAGGATGGAGGGGTGACTGACAAGCTTCTGAACGCACGGACCCTATGACATCTCTGGCATTTATGCATCTGCGTTATTTATTTTATTTATTTATTTAACCTTTATTTATCCATGTAAACTGTTTCAGAACAGCATTTATTGTTCACATCGTTCTGTAATCCCACCACCAACCACTAGGTGACAGTGCAGGTTGCGTTTACTTCCTGTATGCAGCTTGGATGTAGCGAATATAAGTATATTTCACATGAACTGGAGCTGATAAACACTGAGAACCAGTCGTTTTTACAGACATTGGAGCAAACTATCGTTCTACCCAACTTGAAAACAACAATGAGAAACAGCGGCAAGAAATTAAAAAATGACGAAGAACAAATCTACCAATCATGGATTTGCAGTCCGTCTTGCCGCAACACCAAGCTACATTTGGAGAGAAGTGCACGTCAACCTACACCTACCTCCTTCAGTCAAGTCAGACTTAAGGAGGTAGATGTTCTGAGAATACGCAGAAAGGGCTTGCAGTGGTCGCTAAACATTTCAGATTGTTGCCATAATTTTTATTTTCACCTTTTTACCTGACGTTTATCAGTCGTTTCAGGTATCATATAGACAACATGCCAACTTTCAGCCGTACCAGAGGAATTTTTGTTACTGTTACTGGAATTACAATATTGACCGTCAACCAATCACACCCACTTCAATCAGCCGAGAAGATGAAGCTGCACCATGAGCTGTGATGGTTGAGTGAGCTCAAAAATGAACGAGGAGGAGAAGACTGAATGGAAACAATGCAACGTTAATCTCTGATTGTTTTACAGTGGTTACGCTGCAAGGCATGAATAAAAGCATCCACAACATGTAGACATGTGTAACACTAATAGAATTTTAGCTAATACAGCTAAAGTGTACTTTCTGGTTTGACGACTTTGTAAACTGCTGTGACCAGTTCTGCAGCCAACAAAAAGTGTTGGCACTTTAGTTACCTAACCTACTCTACCTTAAATCTAACAGAAAATGGAAAAGACACCAGGCTAAAACAATCTTTTAGCTCCTTGGAAGAAAAAAAAAAAAAGCTCAGTGCTGTTTAGGTTCTTGGTGCTTTTTGTGCTCGACTTTAAAAAACTTTTGAGCACAGTTCAGCCATATCTGCCTCTACGTATGACTGCACCGCGCACAATGAGAGCTGCACGCTAAATGTAATCTACAACATCAGAGCAATTAGCCACCTACTGCAGGAGATAACAAGACAGAGAAAGAGAGGGAGAGGGGAGGAAGAGGAAAAAAAAATCCCCCACCCAGCATGTGAAAACCCGTGTCTGATTTCACCCTAGACAAGGTCACCCTCTCCTGGTCTCGCCTCAATGCCATGGCTTGGTAACCGGATCCTGTTCAGAATGGCGACAAACCAGTTTTTGTCAGAGGAGGTGCCCGCTTGGTTTACATGCCCATTGTGTTGACAACATCTTTACGTTCATACTTTTGCATGTTTTCTCAACCATGAGTCTTTAATTTACCTGTGAGGGCGTCCAAGGAGTTGCATATAGCTGCACATCTGTGAACCCCTCTTCAAGTGCTCCACATACACACATCGGTGCATACAAACACCAAAGGGAATGAAAAAAAAAGGAGAGGAGGCTTGTCCCAATTCCAGAGCCAAAGCATCATCGTTGGTGTTGTGCTACACAGCCAAGTTAACACTTGGTATGTTTGTAATTGTGCTGCCTATGAAACTGCACAGTAATCCTTTCCAGCTGCCTCCCTCACTCACCCATCCACCTTTCTCTCCCCCCCTCTCTTCCTTTTCAGAGAAACTGTAGCTGCAGCTCTGAGTATGTTTTCCATGGGCCTTGGTGGATTCATCCTGTTGACAGCACCAAGCCTTTTATGCATCGAAAACACAGTATTCCCTTTCAGGTGGAGAGACGATGGAAGGGAGATGGAGAGCTGAATTGTAGAAGGTGGTGGTTGGCGGGGGGAGAGCCAAGGACGGCCTCTGCAACAGCCCCAAACTTACCAAAAAAAAAAAAATCTTAGTTTTCATCTCTTTAAAATAAAAAGAGAATGAGAGACAGACAGACAGAAGGGAGGGGATGAGGAATCAAGAGAAGAAGGGGAGGCAGAAGAGGAGTACAGAAGAAAGGGGGAAAAAAACAACAGCACAAAGGAGTGCGTAATTAAGACAGGAAATGGGAGAAGAGTGGAGAGCTCTGGGGGCTTTCAGAGAGAGGCTGGCTGGGGTCGCTTTTCCAGAGAACGGAGGATTGGGGGGCCGATACCCGAGACGTCTGAATGGAAATCAGATAATCTGTTAACACAAGGCATGGCCCAGATCCTGCCTGCAGACTGACATGGATAGGCCAGTTCCTGTTCCAATCCGCTGCTGTGGCACAAAGTGTTGCCAAGGCAACCAGCTGCTCCAGCCAAACTTTGCCTCTCTTTCTGAGCCGGCAGCAAAAAAAGAAAAAAAACGACAGGTGGGGCAGCAAGACAGGCAGAAGCAGCACCGGGGCCCTTGTGAAAACATAAAGCTGGTTCAACAGTGAGAAGACACAGCAGCAGGAATCTAACACCAGCCTCCATGCAGATCTCTGGCACTGAGCACTATGGCGGTCTGTTCAATGAATGCCTTCTTCCATAAAAATGTTAACAGACAAGCCTTTAAGAGGTACAAGAAGCAGGGAATTAAGTACAAAATAAAAAAAATATTTTCCTACTTAGCTCTGTAGGTGTACATACATAGCTTTACTTTTTCCTAGCCTGATGTTTAACAAGCATTTTGACTTTTAACCAAAGAGAGGGCCCTGTAGTGTGCACTCTGGACTATAATAATAATAATAATAATCGTTACAATATAGGCTTTTGTGGTGGTGGGGTGTGGTTCTGCTCAGCTGCAGGAAGAGATGAGATGCAGCAGCTCTGGGACCAGCACCCATGAGGGACAGACTGGCCCTGCATGTGCCAATCACTGTCCCTCTGCTGGCTCCAGGGACCGCCAGAGCAGCTCCAGCTGTGTAGGACATCGTTTGGAATAAATGACAAGAGACTGACGTACTGTGTGGAGTTTTCTGTGCTGACTCGAACCCTAGTAGCTGTACAGCGCTACAGATTTATTTTTGGATTAACCAGTTAGGAAAGGATGGATTGCCCACTCCAAGTGGGTGCCTCGAGTGGAGGAGTTCAAGTATCCCAAGGTCTTGTCCACAAATAGCAGAATAATGAATCAGTAGATTGACAGCTGGGTTGTGGCACTGGTCCACTGTGGTGAAGAGCTGAGCCGGAAGGCAAAGCTTTTAACTTACCAACACATCTACGTTTAAACCATGATCTACGATCGCGGACTGAATGTGACTACAAGGTGCCAAAGAGAGCTGTCTCCGAAGGTATCTAGAGGAGAGGAGCCATCAAAGAGCTCTCACACCGCTGAAAAACATATCCGACCCCTCCATATAATAAACTCCTGCCCTGATCAGTGCCGTCCGCTACTGCTGCTAACTGGCCACATTATCACATCTGCTTAAGAAATCACATTTAGCATGTGCTCTATGATCTAACTCAAGCACGTTCTACGTTTACACAGCCTCAAACACTACGGACGGCTCCCTTTGCCAAATTCAACAGTCTTTCTTTTCAACACGTCCCCGTATAGTCAATTTTACAACTTTATGCTCATTTACATTTTTGTGTGCTTTGTCACTGCATCGTTGCTGCTGCTGCCGCTTTGAAAAAGGGCCAAAGCCGACTGATCTACACAACAGTGGTGTTGGTTCCAATGAGGTGCTATGGATCAAACTCTCCCCTCAGTACCATAAAAGTGTTATTTACAATGGGTTGAACAACTTTATAGATTTCCCCTGGAGGTGAACGGTAGGCCAAGGCTCTAAATCAGAGCTGGTTAAAGGTAGCTATTTCGACCTTTTCCAATCTGAAGTGGGTTCATATATTTTAAGTGTTGCAACTTAACAACAAGGAGGAACAAATCTCTGACAATAAAGCCCTGCCATCAGACCCACGTTGTTTCCCCAGCCTGCTCTTTGATTAACAAATATTTGAGCTAGAGGAGATGAGGGTGAAAAAAAATGAAAAGAAAAAAAAATACACCTCCTACAGGACCTCCACCTCTGCTCCCACTTCAAGAGGAAAGCGGTGCGACATGCAGTGGCGTACCACAGCTCAAACTTCCCCTTCCTCTTGAGGGGAAGCCATTTTATTGTGTTCCACTGAGATAATTGCCAATCCTTTAAATGAAAGGGTTTTCTCAGTGCTCTGATAATTACTAGATGCGCAGCAAGGGTCTGGAGAAGGCGGGGGGAGGTAGAGGAGAAGGGGAAAGAAAGGAGAAGAAAACATGACAGGCAGGTATTAAAATTCAATGGGTGGGGCAGGAAGGAAGTCAAGAGAGGGATGTGTTGAAACAGAGAGAACGAAGGAGGGCCAGAGAGAGGGAGGCACACTTTGCTGCTGTAGCCTCCGTTCTGAGGTTGAGGAGGGACATGTTTATGGTCTGAGGGTTGGGCCCTTTTTTTTTTTTTTTTAAATCCGGTAGAGCAATCCTGTGACAAATGCCAAAGACACATCTGCTTCTGGGCAATCTCGTGATTTATGTGGCGATCGCTGACCTCTTTTCCGAAATCACTTATCTTTTTTTCTTTTTTTTTTTAGGAATTTCCCACCAAATTCGGAGCGGCTGAGCCGAGTTGAATAATTCCTTCAGACAGCACAAATTACACACTGCGCTTCCTCCTCGGTGTGTTGGAAGAATGTCTCTCGGTGATGATGGAGAGATTGAAAACCAAAGCAAACTGTAAGTGCACATGCAGTTACACACCTCAAAGGCTTCTGGATGTACTGGCACAGTTTCACAGCGCAACTGTGAATCACCTGAGGTAAACACACACAGGCCAGCACGGTAATTGTGGGGTGCAGATGTAAGGATTACGCACTTATTAATTATTGCTTTTTCACAGTTAGCAGAAAACAGCTGAATCCAGTTTTTTTCCCTTTGAACAGATTGATATCAAATAAAGATAAAGTTTTCTAAAACGCAAATCTTTGCTTCAATCTTTATTTGACATGCAAATGTAACCAGGAGACAGCAATTAGAAAACACTAAGAGGCATGGGTAAAAAGCACAAATAATAGCTGGCCTGGACAATCTGTTTAAATTTTATTAAAATCTAATTGCACCATGAAACTGATGTTTGTCCATCATCCACAGTGGAGCAAATGGGACAAGAGCGGCGCACCAGCACAACCGAGATCCGTTAACCTCTCAGACTGTTCAACATTTCTGTTTCACATTTTAAGTGTAAAAAACAAAATGAAAATGTGTTTGTGAAACACAAATTTAAACTAGACCTCTCATGCAAATACTTAAGTCTTTCCAACCAAAGGTGCGCCAGCTCATCATCATCATCATCTCTTTAAGAAAGGTTCAAACTAAATTAAGTTATACATTTTCTGGAAATAAGGTTTGTATTTCAACCCTGTCTTATCCTGGCTGTTTTTCCACAATAAAATAAAATGTAAGCCATTTCCGGTATTATCAGCTGATGCCGTGGCAACGCCTCTTCTGTCATTCATAAGCCCTTGCACAGCCTCTGCTATCTTCTAAATTAAAACAACACAAAGACATCTTCCTCGAGTGATGTGTTTCACTTTCATTTCAAGGAGTTTTTGATTATTTTCTTAGAATTTTGTTACGTTTCAGCCTTTTTCCAAAACGGATTAAATTCATTTTAAACTCTACACACAATACTCCATGATGACAACGTGAAGTAAATTGTTTTGTCTTTTTAAAAAGATTTTTCCAAATTCATTTAAAAAAAAAAAAAAGTTAAGAAATCACACGTACTTAAGTATTCACAGCCTTTGCCACGAAGCTGAAAATGGAGCTCAGGTGCATCCTGATGATCCTTGAGATGTTTCTTCAGCTTAATTGGAGTCCACCTGTGGTAAATTCAGCTGATTAAAAATGATTTGGAAAGGTACCCACCTGTCTATATATAAAGTCAAAGGAATTCTAGATCTGAGACAGGATTGTCTCAAGGCACCAAACTGGGGAAGGGTACAGAAAAAGTTCTGCTGCTTTGAAGGTCCCAGTGAGCACAGTGGCCTCCATCATCCATAACAGGAGGAAGTGTAGAACCACCAAAACCCTTTCGTATAACTGGCCATTAAGCGATCAGGGGAGAAGAGCCTTAGTCAGGGAGGTGACCAAGACCCAGATGGTCACTCTGTCAGAGCTCCAGCATTCCTCTGTGGAGACAGGAGAACCTTCCAGAAGGACAACCAGTCTCTGCAGTGATCCACCAATCAAGGCCTGTATGGTAGACTGGCTAGACGGAAGCAAGACTGTTCTGTCTTTCATCTTTGCTCATGTCTCACTGTGAGATCTACCACCACCTTTTTTGAGTAATGCCAAAGAGACCCAAGAAAGTATTGACTGAGACGACAACGAGCGAGGGTTAATTAAGGGTGACTGGAGTGTTGTAAAAACGACTTTACCTCCATGTCTTTAGAGGGAGCCACTGAGCTGAAACTTGCAAAGTAGCCGTGGTCCACAGTAGTCCTGATGTGTCTGCCTGTCTCTTTACATGCCATCAGGTATCATTTACACACTTTCCCCTCGTGGTCTTTGACCTGGAAAACGGCCCTTCAGGTGCCCAGGGAGGCCCCGGGCTTGTCAAAGGCTCACCTGTTGAGGGCCTGCTGGCCTGGTGGAAAAAAGGTGTGCTTCTGGGTTGTTATGTGACACGGAGGGGAGACAGGCCAGAGGAAGGTGAGGGGAGGAGTCTGGGGAATGTGGGGGGTGGAAGCAAGAGGGTGAGGGCACACAACAAAGACCCCTCTCATGTCAGGAGGGACCATCAGTTAAAGTGTGTTTTCCTGCAACTTGAGAAAGTGGAATTTGGTCAAATTGGTGTCCTCTTCAGTTCCGATTGCTGGAGTTATGTGACTGGGGAGGCGAGAGTGACAGGGGAAGGATGAGACGGCATATGAGGCGGCAGGTACCGCCTTAATTGATACTTCCAGCTCTTCTGAAAGAGGGGTGAAACACGCGGTAGTGCTGAGCGATGGCATTCCAGGTCAGACTGGCTGTCTCCATGGTGACAACTGGGGAGGAGGGGGGGTGGTTGAGTTCTGCCACTCGTGGATGAGACTGGATGCTGGAAATGGATAGTGACAGGTCAGCGCCGTGAGCCACATAACACACTGCAGCCACAAGGTCAGCGGGCCGTGGCAGCTTAGGCATGTTTCAGCTGGGCAGCGGGATTTGATAGGAGGGTTTACCCAGCGGGTCAGGGGCCACGACAGCATCACAGCTCTGGATATACGACATGTTCTGAAAACCAGTATGCTGGAGAGTTACAGTGAATCAATGCTGTGGTGCTTGCGGCTGGGTCACGTGACTGACAGCTCAACGTAGTTCAACACGCCGAAGGATGATCTGTGAAATATGACATGCACTCGTTTAGAAGGTTTTTGTGTCGTGAGGAGATCATTTAACCAAAATTGTTCATGCAGCTACACTGGAGCTGAAGTTTTTTTTTGTTTTTTTTCGTCCATATATTTTGCACACGTCTTTTTTTTTTAATTATCCTTGATTTCAATTGGATTACAGTCAGATAAAACTAATATAATAATAAAACTTACATCGCATTTATGTGTGCTAATTACGCCTTCCTACTAAAATATGTTGGTAAAACAAATTAATTGCTTAAATTATTTAAGAAATCTTCCAATTATGTGGAACTATACTGTCCAGCACTACTTCAAAACAGATTCTGGGTTGATGTTACAGCTGCACTTGACAGTTGACACTGAAGTGAAGACTCGATGCCACGTTGTATCATTTTTAAAGGAAGTTCAGCAGGTCTTCACAGGTTCCCCAGATATAATAAGGATTACAGACAACTTCCTAAAGACTAGCAGCTGTGCTCTTGGCACAACTTCCTTGATGCATTTGACACTTCTTCAGCTAGAGTTAATGCCAAATAGCTCTTGGATGTTGCCTGTTGTAATGTGTGTATATAACTGTCTATTACTACGTCCCGCTCTGCAAAGCAAGCTCTACTTTCCCATGAGGGTAACACAAACTGTGACATTGTGCAATGATTAAAGGACGCTTGCCATTGCTGTGATTCCTTACACGTGGTTACGCATTTGTTTGTTAGCTCATACCCTCCAAAATGTAAAATTATTACAATAAAAGTGCAAACATGACAAAACTCAAGACCCAATTCTATCACAAACTAACAGTTTGTAATTAGATTTAACAGTAACATGAGTCTTTTCATTATGCAAGTGTAAAACTCTCTTCAGGCAAAGCCTAAAGGTTTAAATACTGGGGTTATTCCAGCCAGCTGCCCACACCACTGCCCACAATGCATTGCAATTCAAAAAGAAAAAACTAAAGGTTTTTCTTTAACAATTAAATATCCCACATACACAGCCAACATCAGGTTTTATCTAATGAACCATATTGGACATGTGTTTCTTTTTAGCTAAAGTTTCATACCCTGATTTCATTTTTTTCTTTGTTACACATCTCTTCTGCATCAGCAGCAAAAGATTTCATAAATGGAGGCAATGACGACATTAAAAAAAAAAAAAAAGTTCTGGAGAATAATGAGGAGAAAACACTGTCACGCTGAATTACAACTTATTTCAAAGTAAAATTTAATTGTATCTAATGGAACAGATTGTTGACAATCACCAAACGCCAATACCTAAGCTTGAAACCCCTTATCATCACACCGTGGTGCAAGGCCAACACAAAGGAACAGAAGGGAAAGAAATGACAGCGGTGGTTTTAAACAGTCATTTGATTCAGAACTAGATTAACCTCCAGACTTTTCTGTTATTCAGGTTGTGTGAAGTTGCACTGTTGATATATCAGCTAGAATAAGAGAGAAACATGAGGAGCAGCACATGTACAGAATGAAAACGCAGCTTTGGCTAATGCAGCAGAGCAACAGCGTACTGTGTGGGAGGGTTTGCAATGTCGGACGTTTCAAAAGTATGGGCACCTTTTATGATGCAGACAAAAAAAAAAAAAAAAGGGAAACAGAGCTGATCCATCGACAGGAGGCATTTAGAGATCTGCAACTTATAATTGCATTACATGCAGTCCCTGTTATTCAGTCAAGTCAGCAACGGCCCATTTGCAGAGACATACATCCTTCCTTTTACAAGGGAATATTATTTTACAGTCTCCTGACCTTGGGTACATGGAGTGAAACACAACACCGCCCACCAGTCTATTTCTGTATTTGTCTTACAGTAAGCTGCCGGTAATTGAATCATGCTCTCAAGGACTACTCGACATGAGCGGCGCTGTGGACTCATTCAGACTTAGTAAAAGTGGTTAAGAACAGCGCATGATCTTAAGACTACTAAGGCTCTAATTATGTTTATTTTGCTTTCACTTTGTTTTTATTACTTAAAGTGCAAGGGTTTAAAGTTATTTGACTCTGAAAATCGGGTGATCCATATTAAGACTTTGTCTTAAGATTCTTTTTTACTTAGTCCTCAAATAAAACTGTGCTTCTCGTACTCCTAACGTATGACACGGGGTACAATAAGACCTTTGACAACAACAGATGCGTGTTGTGTAAATACAGCGAGCAAAACAATGAAAAATAATACAACAGAATGCTGGAAGTTTACTTGGCATCAAAGTGTATTTAGTACACAGTAAAACACCGTAGTGTGTCAACATATTTAAAAAAAAAAAAATTAAAAACACAACCCAAAATAAGCAAAGAAAATCCACTTTCAGGTGAATTCATCAGAATAATTCAAAATAAGCTTAAAGAAAAGAACTTCAGCTGCTTCTGTTCATCTGCTCTGAAAAACATCTATGAACTAAACGCACCTTTGGTTGCGTAACAGCTCTGGTCTAGGTGATTCCCTTTGGCAAAAAAACAACAGCCTGAGTTGCCAAAGATAGATAAACTGGTCTATTCGCATGTTGTCAGCTGCTTAATCTCAAAACTAACAAACCGCAAACTGAAAGTCGCCGGCTTTCCAACGAGCCTCCGCTCCTCCACCCGAGGTCATCTTTGGAGCTAGTAATTCACTCCAACGCGCTTTGAAAGTAATGTTAAGAACAGACGAGAATGATCATTCCGTAAAGAGGATAACAGGCAAATAAAAGTCATTGTTACCTATGTGAAGCTAGCATCCTTCATTTCTCTGCCTGGAGGTCAGCAGGGTTCCTCAAAGATTTTAAAAACATATTTTTGTTTCATGTGTCAGGGAGAGGGACATCTGGCTTCAGATTTTAACTGTGGAAATTCAGGCCAAAGCAGGCAGGGTGAACCTGGAGTCCACTTTGGAATCCCCCCAGTTCAACAGCACACTTCCACCACTGGAGCATCGCTGCTGCAGGACTCTGCTGACGGTTCCTCTGAAGGCTGCAGAGCATCAATCACAATGAAAGCAGAACTTCCTTGCTGCTTGCCATCTGCTTGCAATTTCAAATAAAACCCACTCTGAGGGCAAAAGTCCTCTGAGATAAGCATCTTCTGTGCTAAGCTTTCTCAGATCAGGGTCTCGGGTCTAATTTGTGACCATTATCTATATTTATGTCCTCTGCCGTGCAGTTAAGTCGTTTGGTACCTGTTTGGCAACAGCATTTACAGTAATACATAAATTTTGGGGCTGACCTAACTTGGGGGGTCCAAGGGATTTGAGGGACTTAAAAAGCTGTGCTATCGTGTAGTTTTCAGGTTAAGCAGGCTCTTGCAGACCCGGCTGTGATTAGGGCTTTGATAAGGCATTGTTGATGGGCTGTGGAAAAGCGTTTTATCACTGGAGCATAATAGCGTGCATAAAAGCCATGAACCTGCGCTGAATAAATAAGAGGCAGCACACACCCTCAGGAAGACAAATGTGTGCGCACGCCAGCACATGCACGCACGCACACACCTCATCTGAGCGGCAGCTTTCCTGCAGATTATCTCTGTGCAAGAATGGCGGGATCTATGGGCCTTTAGTTTTTTTCAGGCGCTGCTTTTCTATGAATGTGTGTGTGTGTCACATCTCAGAGCCTGCCCACACACACTCTCGTGCACACTCCATGCCTCTCCTTCCCTTGTTTCCTATCTCCTTCCACATATTTTTCTGCCATATTCCCTCCGCTGCGTCTCTCAGTTTCACTCTCCATGGCTGAGTGCAAGGTGAGAATCACAGCTGGAACACCTGGCAAACACGGATGTGGCCCTCCTTCACTCACTGTCACACCACCTGAACTCCTTACCCTGCTCTCCCCCTTCCTCCCCCCTGTTGACTCTCCTTTCAGAGAGGCGCTCGCAAGAATGGCAAACAAGGCTTTCAGCAGAAGGAGGAAGGACGACGAGGAGGAAGAGGAGGGGGAGCACCACCACCACCACCTTTCACTCCCTTCATCCCTCTCCTCCCTCCCCCGTTCACCTTTCACACGCCAGGAAGTGCTATTCAGACCAGGAGCTGCATGTACATGTCCCTCTCAACCAGTAATACCTCAGTTTTCTCCTCTTTCTCTCCCCGTGAGCGTACACACGTGTGCGTGTGAGATTTCCAAATCTAAGATTTAAATGGAGGTGAGGAAAGGGAGAGCAGAAAGGGAAGAAATGAAAAGGGAATGCAAAAACAAAGAGTTTGGAGCGTTTTTTGTTTTTTCATCAATATGTGCATCAAACCTTAGCACAGCCTGGAATATATCATTCTTACTGTCCAGATACAATTTATTTTATTTTATTTATTTATTTATTTTTTAAAAAGAGTGGCCGTGGTAAAACATTTTTTGAAGTTTAACTCAAAACATTATTGGAAATTTACAAGAGTATATTTGATGTCCTTTTGGGCCATGACTTGCTCAACACAAGCAGAGACAGGTAGCCTTTCAACTTAGATGAATTCAAGTTAAAAGCAACACAAAAGACTGAATTATGATGCTTTCACGTCTATCTTTGCTACACCCTGACAGTTTAATGGCTCAACAAACAGAGAAATGTTCACCCTGAATTCACTGTACTCCAGCTTCAATCTGACTGAGCTTTTATATATGACTATCTTACAAGTATTTAAAAAAAATGAAATAAAAAAATACGCCCCTGAGACAGAATTCTTTAAATTCTGCTTTGTCTTCGTGTCACACAAAGCCTTGAGATTATGGCCATGGGATTAAGTACATGCTGCAGAGGGTGATGAAAATATTACATCAACTAGACTAATACTTCTTGGTTGGGAACTGGCAACGATGCGCTTTAAACAGTTGGTTTGACTCATGGACAAGTATTCTGATCCACCCTCATCTGAGGTTTCAGACTATTTCTGATTTCTTTTGCGTATCTGCTTCTCGGGGATGATGTGTTCTTGCTGGCAACACTGAAAAAAGAGGAGGAGTTTAAGCATCTCGGGGTCTTGTTCACCAATGAGGCACAATGTAACCGGAAGATTGACGGGTCGACCAGTTCGACATCTGCAGTAGTTCAGACTCTGTAGTGATGTGTGTCGGGGAAGAGAAATTCCACCATCGCTGAGGTGACTTTAATCGTTGGTGACTGCTTTTCTGGCCAAATGCCACCTTCGCAGCAAGCTGTGTAAAACCTGTTCCTTTTTCGACTCCAGTGGAGGAATGTTCTCCAAAAGCATGCATGAGAGTGACACACAGAATCACTAAGAACGATACAAAGCAAGCAACTTTTTATCTTTTTTTGATGAGTTACGTCACAACTTTTAGACCAAAAAGTAAATGTCGAGTAGACGTAAATAAGAGGAAATCACTGTTCAAGTTTCAGCCTCACTGTCATCGTCTCAAACCCAACAGAAGAAGCCGTGTGAAGATATTTGCAAATGAAAGTTTAGTCTCACCTGCTGTAGCAGACAGAATCTGTTGCCCAAACAACCAGATACACGCCGTCCCACAGAAACACCCAAACATTTAAACCAAAGCCACCTGTCCGTCTGATTTTATCTGGTACTGAACGCTCTGTGCTCTAAAACAAAGTCAGTAAACCAGCACCAGAGAGGCAGAGGGAAACTATGAAGAGCTGTAAACGTCAGAAAGGTGTTAGAAAGAGGTGTTAGAAACGAGATCTGCTTTGTCGGATCGATATTAAGACACTTAAGTTGAACGGTTTTGGCCTTCAGTTTGAAAATAATCAACAATCTGGCAACATTGGCTTTTTACTCTGCGAAGTCTCAAAGATCAATAATGAAAATGAACTGCAGTCTCCAGCTTTGTGTCATAACTCTTCACCATCGATCACAGTTTAGGGAAGGATGGCCCGTGATGACTTAATATTTTAAACATTTTAGCTGGTTCACAATTTGCATTTCACTGCAAATTAAAATCAGAAAGTCGCCTAAAGGATGGCATGAAACGTTCAAGAGTGCAGAGGACCCTTTCAACTGTCGGTTCTGGTGAAGCCAAAATAAAAGAAAAGACAAAACACACAAACCGCGAAAAAAAAAAAAAAAGGCTTTTAGTTTGTGAGGCTTCAAAGTGAAAGAAACCGACACCTGAACACCAGCACCAGTGAGCTGCTCCTGATATGATTATGCTCCTTTCACACCTCGGTACAGGTACCAGTATGTTATCAGCTGGAACAAAAGGCCTTTCTCTCCCTGAAAAAGTTGTTGTCAGGGTCAGGATGTTGTTGTTCAGTTCACACTCCTCTCCGTCAGTAGCAGACAGCCTGTATATGCTGGCTGGAGGATGCAGGCCAACTGTGAGTGGCAGCGTCAGCTACGGGGACCCGTGTCTGTCTTAATGGGACACACGCCGTTGCTCTAAAACAAAACCGAACAAACCACTTTTTCACACAAGATTTTCATTCATGATGCTTTAATTTCTCTCTCCTCCATCAGCGGGGAGGCGGAGAAACATCACAAACACCACATTCACACGCAAAATGTAAACACCGACGACACTCGATGCTCCACAGCGTAAGACATGCCAGTCAAACTTACTAAAATGAAAATACACTTTGTCCTAAACTTTGTTTTATCCAGCGCATTGATTAATCTTTACTTATCTTGACTGCATTTATATTACTGTATAAACGCAAGCTAAAGATAACTACTGTACATGACTTTTTAAATAAAAGTTGCTTATTTTTCTTCAGAACTGAATGTTCAAATGTTGCAATGAACCTTTTTAGAAAACATTCTTTATGTAAAATGATATACTTTGAACATTTGTCTAAAATGAAAAGGACTTTCTACTTTTCTTTCTGATAACTGTTTATTCTGTGTGCAGATGTTGCAAACAGGCGATGCAGGAAATGTGATACAGAGACAAATGATATTTTGAAATATACATTTTATATTATATGCAATGCATGGACGCCTGTTTGTCTCGTTTGTCTCCAGATGGTCCTGTGATGGACTAGAAACCTTTCTGGGGTGAACACTCCATCTCACCCAATGACAGCTGGTCCCGGATCCAGCCTCCCATGACCCTGGACATGATGACTCGGACAGAGAAAATGGATGGAGAGCTGTACTTGCAGACTTGCAGAGCTTCCATGAGACAAAACGATACCGGGCCACATCTCTTTCAGAACCAGAGAATCAGGACTCAAGGGCAGCTGGCCCAAATCAGTCGTCTTTGAAAGGTCCATGGGCAAATAAGTAGACATGAGGGGCTCAGCCATCCAGTAGCAGGTACTTGTCTGCATCACGAGCCAGCTGACACGGTTTAGAAATCTGGTCCATGAGAGATGTTTGGAAATATCTCAGTGGAAAGAATCACTGGGGTAGACCCAGAACTTGTAGGACAAATTACATGTCTTAGCTGGCTTGGTATTTATGTCTCCCTGGTAGATCTGGAGGAAGTGAGGGGGAGGTCAAGGATTTCTAAAAATAAGAAAAAAGTGGCAGATAATAGATGGATAGATGGACGCCTCATTTCTTTTTCAGGTAGCTTTAAGAGCAAAAGGAAGGTTTGGGATGACACTATGGCATTGGTGGTATAATTCTAGCTGATGGTTTTTCAGCAGCTGCTTCCTAAAAATGCACCTCAAATGCTCCTAAAAAGGAAGATTATGCCGTTGTATCATCTCATAATATGAAAATATGAGGATGGAGATGGTGGGGAGTCTCAGGTTACAGGAGATGAAACAAGAAAACCAGAAGAGTCTCCCTGATGACTAATTCTGTGTTGACATGTGCTTAGTATTGACAAGAGAGTGGAAATGCTCTGAAAGACTTCTATAGTCAGACGTTAGGCCTTTTACTCTTTTTTCTCTCTTTTATTTCATCTTAATTCCATAGAGCATCACCACTTTCATATATATATATCTACAAAATATATCAGCAGAATGTACTTACCAAACAATTTAATGGAAAATAAAATTAAGAACTTATAGCAGATTCAAAGTACACCTCCAAATGCACACACACACAATATAATATTTATATATGCTAAGATTTGCAATGATTTCAGTGGCTTGAGGGTGTTCTGTGTGAGTGCATGTTTGCTCCAGGAAGACAGTGACAGTTTTACTACACTGTCAAGTATTTATAACCTCCAACCTTTTCAGAGCCCCTCAAACAGGGCCCAGCCTGGCTCTTTCTGTGCGACGCCCTCACCACAGCAGGCCCCGGCTGTACTGGAACTCCACAGCGCTTCAGCCTCTCACTGAGTGGACTGCGATTTGTGTGCGTGCGTGCGCTCGCGAGGCTACAACTCCTGCTATGACAACTGATGAGCCGTCGCAGCCTCAAGAGTGGCTATTTGCCTGTCAAACTTAATCCTGGCTCGCAGTTCGAGTGGAGATGGCTTTTACTGTCTGTCAAGACGGGGTGGAAGAAAAAAAGAACAAGAAGAAGGGAAAAAAAGGAGCGCGGCGGATATTTCAGGGACAGAAAGTGGTACATACCATAAATAGCTTTACTTTCACAGTTAGGAATTCCATTTTCAGTGGGAGACATGTTTTTCTCTTTTTTGGTCGGAGTGCGGAAACAACTATTTATGTTCCAAACACTGTGATGTGTAATTTGGGAGATCTTGTTTCAAGCCTTGCACTCATACAATTTAGATAATATAATACATATTGTCTTGTATCCTGTGGGTTGTTTGGTTTCAGTGACATCCCCAAACACATAATTTGTCTTTTTTAACCATCCGTCCTTCCTTCCATGGAAGCCATAAGAGCTTCTGATATCAGGAACAAATCGCTGGTGTTCATTTCTGCTCAGTAAAATCAGCATTCTGCTCGATTCTATCTTTTGTAAAATCTCTATTTCTTTCAGGGGAATGTCTTGAGTAAGATTTGGTTTTCCACATAAATTGTGTCGGGGGAGACATTTCTCTTGGATCTATGCAGCAGATTTGAGGCTAACCTTCTTTTTTTTCTTTGCCATCACGTCTGTCCACACAGGTCTCAGAGCAAAATTACTTATTACTTTCTTTGGTGCTCAATGGCAAAAAAAGACATGAGTCAAAGGTGTTTGCTGCATAAAAAAGGAACATTCAAACTGCTTTTCCAGCTATCTTCAGAGAGACTGCTTGCCATATTTCATCTGAAAGACAGCCATATGGAAATGTGCTCTGCTCCACAAATACAGAGCCACCAACCGAGGAACAAGGAAAAAAAAAGAAAAAAGAAAGAGAACACCGCTATCACGATAAAAATCCAAATATATAACGCCATACGTGTCATTATTAAAGACCTTCCTAAACAACAGCTTCACAAACATTTCTCTTTAAAACTGGAAGTGGCCCCTGCATGTTTGAGCGTACAATCGTAATTTGTAGCTCTCAAATAACATTTGTTTATTTTGCCGCGGTTCCAACTGTGTTGGGCATACGGGGACGGTAATTGCACTGTTGGTTAAGTGACCATTTCAGGGAAATGGAAAAGCATGTGCTGCCAATGATGGAGCAGGAATGCAGGGTACATATTTGCCAGCTAAAATAACTGTAATACAGAGAGCAGCCAATCAAATCACTGATTTTAGTCAGAGAGGGACGACAGACAAGAGAAGCGGAGATTTTATTTAGTTTAGGAAAGAAAGAAGAAAATGTGTTACATGCATGTGGATGGCGTGTGTGGAGCTGACCACATTTCCCAGAGGAGTTATCCAGTTTGGACTTTCAATATTTGACACCAGTAAGAGCACCCTTCCATTGCAAAATTTAAAAAATAAGTCATTAATTGGGGGAAAAAAAGTCAATAGTATTAGTAAAAAAAAGTGGCTGAATCGTTGCAGCAGCGGGTTCAGAGTTCAGCTCTACGTCCTTCGTACACTTTGCATACATCGTTTGCGTCGCCGTGGACTTTGAATGTGGTGATGTCGTCCTTTGGCAGGAAGAACGTGTGTGTTGCGTCGGGGCCGTTGCCTCTGTCAAAAGTTATGAAAATTTCAGCTTTGCATCAACGCATGCGTCAGCGAGTCGGGTCGTGACTCGGCAGCGAGTGCTAGCCAATGAAATCATACATGGGGGCGGGTCTACGGAAGCTTGTATCATCAATGATTGGCCCTTGCATGACAGGGAAATGGAAGGAAAATTAGCAATCGTAATCTTATTTTTTTGGTCCTACAGAGACACAAGTCTCAGAAATAAAGCTTAGAGCCGGCTCAAGCTGAAGCCGAGAGCCGACTCACTGGCTACGTTTGCATACAACACAGTTACTAACAGTGTTGTATGAAGACACGATCAACCCGAAGCCTTGGACAGCTCCTCTGTTGTGCGTTAGCACTACACCTACAGTAAGATGTTAGCAGCAGGATGCAGCTAAACATATTTACTTTCTTATCTGATCATCTGGTCGTCCTGGTCTGGATGATTCAGGTGTGTTCAGGAGGGAAGACATTAGGAGTCGTCATACAGAGGCAACATCCTGGGAAGGGTTGTGAGGCCACTTGACAATCTGGAGCTTCCCGTTTTAGAGTAAGATCACTCCGAAGTGGAAAACATTGTTTTTTCTTTCCAGTAATCCCAGGAGGTTCAGTCCATGGTCAAGCCATGTAATGCTCAGAGCAACTGCAAAATAAAGCTAAAGATACATCTAAGTTCACATGTTAAATGTTAAAGTTCATGACAATTCGATGAGGAAAAACATAGACCAAATACATTTTGGAGTTTCCAGGAGAAAGCCTCTTATCTCTAAAAAGAACATGGATGTGAAGGTTTAGGTTTCTAAATCTCATCTGACCAGGTCACGACACAGATGAGATCAAAGTGGAGGTGTTTGCCACCACATCAGCCACGCTGGTGGACAGATGATGATTTGGACCGGGTTTTTAAGCCTTGCCACATTGCTTTCACGAGTCGTCCATGAGCTCTTCTGTATATTCTACAGTTTACGTGCGGCCATCTGTCCAACAGTTAAAGCTCGCCTGACATCAAGTCATGCAACAGAATCAAAGACTCAAGAAAGTTTTAAAATGTTGTGATGGGAACTCAAGAGAGATGCATGTGCATAACACATGTCTTTTGACAGAAAAGATGGAAGACAACAGAAAAAACAGAAACAGAACAGAAAAAGTGGTGAGCGTGGTTGGGAATAAAGTTTGACAGGTCGAGCTGAGATTGAAAATTCGTCTAAGGTGAACAATACAAGATCTGAATTGGCTCTCATTTGAAATCGGCTTGCCACGATACTAAAAACTCATCCTAGAAGTCACAATTTAGGCCAGTACAGTGATTTATTTGTTTAACCACAACAAACAAAGCAAATAATAACTGTTAAATATTTTCAGCTAAAACCATTCACAACTTCAGCTCCAGCATCTCTTTCCAGAAAGACGTTTCTTCTCTAGATAGTTCACATCTACAATCCCTGCATCTCTTTAAAGCTATCCTGCTTTCAAAACCCCTCAGTTGTGTGCACTGAATATGGCTCTGTGTTAGTTTAGTTTAGCAGTAAACCTATATTTAAAAAAAGGAAAAGGTAAAATAAAAATTCAACAACATCAAAAAAGATAGGAGATTTTAGGAGCAATTCTTTTATAATGTTTGAAATCAAGTCCTCAAACGGAATTAAAGAGGAAGATTTAAACAGTAAGAGGTCACTTTTAAGATGGAGAGTTTTATTTTCCCTGATTCATTCACTGAAAGAAAAACAAACAAACAAACATCTGGAGTATTAAAATGAAATCCAGCTCATTGCCACTGACTAGCATCGACATGGTAAGCTGTTAAAACAAGAGAGCTTCATTGTGTCTGGAAATTGCAATAAGTCATTTTGCGTTTGGTCTCCCGCTTGCGTCCTGCGCCTCAAAACGTTCCTCCCCCATCGATTCCCAGCAGCACGCTGGCACAGATGCAGGGGGGCGGGAGCCGCTGTGCAGTTGCAGGGCCTGGCCCCAGAGCCCATAGAGACCTAATTGGTGCCCCTATCCACTGCCATCACCACCACCACCTCCACCACCACCACCCCTACAACCCCCTGAAACCCCCAACCCCCTCCTCTCCTCTATGGTGTTTATCCACTAATTGGGCCACTTCCTGAGACAGAGGCCAAACAGGGAAGGGAGGAATGCATGGCAAAAGGCCACTCAGACAAGCTAGCGTCAGGGTTAGAGGGGGGTGGTGATGGGAAAGGGGAGGGGTGCATGAAGATATATGGGGGCAAAAGATAGATAATAAAACACAGATACAGATGTTTTTTCTTTATCCTTTTTTCTATGAGGGGGTTGAGGGAAGCCACTGCTCATGACATAACTTTAAGTGTTCTTCATAAGCGCTTCCTGGCACAGCAGCTAGTACAGCTGGCGACATGTGTCAGTGGCGCTCGCTATTAACTGTAAAACGTGCAAGCCTTTGCATTTTCAATGCCACCCCTGCAGTTTCTCGACAAAACGTCAGCATTAATGGAAAGAAAATGGACATAAGTCATTGAACTGACAAATGGGAGGGCTTGAGCCCCCCCCCCCTCTCTCATTGTATCCTGGCTGACCATCTATACTCTTGGTTTTGTTTGATGTTCGAGCCCTTTGAAGTTGGCCTACTGGGTCTATTGGTGTTTTCCTGGGGTTAGAAGTTGAGCCCCCACAGCATTTAGAATTGCTCGGGCCAGTTAAGGGATGCCAGATGAGTATCCCACAGCTCTCTCTCCCTTTATTTATTTTTCAACACACAATACAGTATGTGGGAGAGTACCAGAGCACCAGAGAAACATCTATAGAAACAAATATGACGGTTCTAAGTAAAAGAGATCCATAAAAGGCAAAGTACACATCACTTTAAATTTTTAGATCTCTTCTATTTCTAGAGCACCATTCCTTGATTTGACCAATTATGTTGTACCTTCATTTCTCATAAAAGCAGAAATGTACACAGTTGCATCACCTGTACCTGTAGAAAAATGACCGAAAAAACACTCATGGGCTAGAACAAAGGTTATATAGCGGACAGGGAAGACTTAAATGCATCTGGACTGGTGAGAATGACTCTGGAAAAAAAACAAAACCAAACCAGACCAATCAAGGAAGGTGGTGGGGGGTAGGGGGGCTGAGACAGACACAGAGCTTTTCCTGTTGTCCTAAATAGCAACAATCAAGGGAGCGCTGGTTCCAGCACACTTCCCAAGCTATCAGTTCCTGGGGATCTTACTCGGAGAGCAAACATGCTGTGACATCACTGGAGGTCGCTGAATAATGACGGCGAAAAGATTCTTACATAATCATCAGAGACTAACCAGGACACTTTCTTTAGGTGGGAGAAACATCAAATTCCAACCATATTCAAAGAGGAACAAGAGCTCATATAAGAATGATGGGAAAACATCAAGAATACGTGTTGAACAAAGATAATCACTGTAAAGTTTACTCATATTCAAGAGGAGATTTTCCTGCTCAGGGTCAAGTCGACTTTTTCATTGAAATGATTCTTGTGAGAGAAATGAAGTGAGATATTAGACAACAGAGGGAAGGAAGGATTCAGAGGACTTAAAGGAAAGAAGTGGTTTTAAATATAAGCAACTTGATATTTTTTCTTTTAAATCAGCTTTGTATATTGTGATATGAAAATGTGAAATACAGTCAGAGTGGGAGGCAGAAAGTGACACAAAGAGAAGCCATTATGAGTCCAACTGCAGGAGGTGTGTGACGTTTGGCCGCTCTCCCTGGTCTTTTGGCAGATGTGCTCCTGCAGGCCGCAGGTGGCGTGCAGCAGCCCTGATACTGGCCAATGGCACTCCAAAACAGGATGTCTGAAACTCCCCAGGCTTGGGACTTCCTCTCCCGGAGCGCCACGGCCCAGAGTTCAGCCAGCTCCCAGCTCGGAGGAGCGCATTACAGATCTGGCACGTGAAACAGTCTGCTGCTCACAACTGAACACCACCCCCTCCCTCTCTCTGGCCCAATCCCCTCTTTAACAATTTAAAACTACAGAAATAGTCCCCCTGGTGCCTTTCCAAAGGAAAGAGCTTTTTTTTTTTCCCCTTTTTCTACTTGCTCAGTTTGCGTCAGTGAGGGCATCGAGAGTGCACCCTCAACACTGTAAATGAAACTAGGCCTTGGCAGCAAATGTGGTGCATTAGATTCCAAAATAGCAGAAAAAAATAGAGATCCAACCTTGACATGAACTATTAAGGTCCATAAAGCTGACCTAGAGGATGTGCATATCGTTTATGACTGAAAAGAAGCGACAGAGCTCCGCCAGCTAAGACAAACTCACTGGTGATTCACATTTATCTGAATCATAAAGTGTTCTGGGTCACAAAAGATAATCTGAGCACATGGTTTTACAATCTTACAATGTGGTCACAACTTCCTGTTTATTAAAATCTGACTTATACATTGCAATATTTCTGGCTTGTAAAATAAAAATGTTTGGCATGAGTTTGCATGTCATAAACATCCCTCTGTGTTCCTACATAAAAAAAGTTATAAAAGCGCTTTTCTGAACCCATTAAAGGCCTTGCAGGAACAGTATGGAGGCTTCTGCAGTAAGATGTGCAAAAACTACAAGCAAAGACAGATGAAAGAAATGTTTTCCTGTGAGGTGGGGTGCCAAGAGGCAGGCTTGGGGGGGTCAGCAGCATCCTCTAGCCCTTTGCAGTCTCTCCAATGACCCCCCCCCCACCCCCGTACCACCCACCTACCGTTTAGATCACAGTGACTTCATTAACATGGCATGTTGTTTGCCAATGTGGTTGCAATTGGGCCCAAACTGTACATAAACCCCGCAGGAAATGCAGCTGGGTGACAGACTGGCCAAAAATAAAGAGCGAGGCAGTGAAATAAGGATTAAGAGATGTGTATGTGGGGTAAAGGCCTGGGATATCTAAAACACATGTGAGACAACACACAAGGGGTGGGGCCATGATTAACGATGCCAACACTTTGAAGACAAGACACCTGGCGGCCATCTTGTCTCTGTGGGCCCTGGACAGACGGTAATGCTTTAGTGTGTAGGAATTAGGCCCTACTCATCTCACAGCTTTAGCACGAAACCGCTGGCCAGATGGGGACTAAGCCAGTGGGATTGCAGAATGAGACGCAACTGCTGGCTCGACCAAGTGCAGCGAAGTCTCTGTTGATTTGGCAACATACTTAGGGAATGATGGATCATACGTTTGGTCTGTGAGCTAGTTCACTTCCCTTATTGACTATGATTGTGTTAAATCCCTCCCATACGCCTGCACTAGGGAAGACTAATGAAGTGACGGGGCTATGTGTATTTTCCAGAAAGGATACTGTACACTTCCTGACTTTGCCGATCCACAAACAGCCATTGTTTTATGGTGCCTTGCAAACAATAAATATCAGGCGCCTGAAATGTCTCCTGTCTGGATGACCCTAAATATACAAGTTTAAAAGCCCAGACTGGTGCATGGCATACAGGCAGCTAATGTGAGCTCAGAGGTAAACACTGGTGTTTACCAACTCTGTCACTTCAGGAAAACATAAATAGGATGTGTTAGTATCATTAACAGAACTGTTTTGCATCTGAGAACTACTGCCTTCCTTTGAGCTTTTCGCTCTAAACATTACAGGATATATACAATGATTTCCTCTCATTTTTCCCATGACAAAGAAAAAAAGACCCTGAAAACTATGTTTACGAAACCTCCCCCTCCCCACCAATAAACACATAGTAAAATGTCAGTTTCCCATTTTACAGACAGCAGTAAGCTTCGACAGGAAAAGTGGCGACACAAAGCTAGATCTGGAGCTGAGAATGGCCCCTGGACTTCAGCCAGATGTGGATCAAGGTTTAGGTTAAAGCTATTAAACTAAACGGGAGGGTGACTGTGAAGGAGCTGGATTGTTCTTGTGGCACCAGCCTCAAGTGCCTCTTCCGAAGGTCGTCTTTGTAAGTAATTGGTCTGGTAGTTAGCCACAGTTAAGCATCTCCACAGCAGGCCTGGAGGGCTAAACCGCCAGCAATGTTGTCATTACTAGGCTCTCTTTGAAGATGCCTGAGATGGAGTCTGACCATTCGTTATGCCTTTTACGTCGTTTCTGGAGAATCCTAGCATAGCTGCCAGTGACAAAGCTCGAATAATGACTGCGCTTGTGTGATCGATGAATGACTGGGGTGTCAAGACTTTGACATGCAGGAGTCTGCGTCATGTCACTTTCAAGACATCGTGAAGCACAGAAAATGCAAATGGTCAAAAGTTACACAAGATACTTTAAGTACTGCACAGTCAGAAATAACTGAGCTCATAAAACAAGAGCAGAAAAGGAAATTTTATGAGAACTTTATGAGACATAGCCCTTTAAAAGGCCCATAGTGAAAGTTCCAAAGTAACAGGAGACAACAAAATAAACAAAAAAAATGTAACAATTAAAGATGCATGAAGCAATTTAATATAGCGGTTGTAAATAATACTCAAGATCCCATATCACACCATTTCAGTCTAAAATATCCCTAAAATCAGTTGTTTCCTGCCAACATTAAAGGGAGGCATATTCCATCCATCCATCCATCCATCCATCCATCCATCCATCCATCCATCCATCCATCTGCATTACAGAAGTAACTTTTGACTAGTCAAAAACAAATTATAGATTAGTTTACTATGAAAATGACTGTTGGTTGCAGCACTAAAGCAGTTGCCATTTTTGTCTCGTTAAGATACCAAAATCAGGATTGTGATAGTGAAGATAACAGAAGAATTTTATAAAACAACTGCTAATATCTCTAAATAAGTGCCATTTGTGTTCATACTTTTTCTGTATTAAATAGCAGTAATATGTGAGGAAGGAAGGAAACAAATGTAAAGGCGCTGACAAACAGCCGTCTAAAACAGGGAAGGTAAAAAAAAACACAGACAACCAAACACAAGCCACTGATGTTAAATTTTAATTTGGTTTGCATTTGCAAGCATTTCTGACCGTCCTTCAGGGTCACAGTTTGGATATAGTTTTCCCATGTGGACATAAAACCAATTGCTAACACATTTGATCAACGAAGTACTAATGTAGAACTCTAGAGACAACAAAATAATGCAGGAAACAAAGACACTGGAACTGCGTGGACTTGACGGCTTTTATACTGGCCTCATCTATCCAACTCTACAAAAAAAGACCAAAAAAACAAAAAAACAACAGCACTGTAACCTCTCAGAACATGAGAAGTTCTGTTTTACCGCTGCCCAGCTGACATATACGTTTCCTTTATCGTATGACTTTGGCAGTTTCACCAGCCTCCCAACTCACAGACTGAGTAGTTTCTGTGCCGAATTCCAGTCTGCTTCAAACCCAGTGGAACATTCTTGAGTTTGCTCTCATGTTCAACAATGGACCATTTAAAATGTTTTAAAATTAGCTGAAATATTTTATAATTAGTATAAGCTACATGGCTACACTCTTTGCTTGGTGCGTATTATGGTTCATCCAAGAGGCTACTAACAAGGCAGGACGACAGGGTATCTAAACTTTTTTTACAGTTTATATTTTACTTTTTCTAAATTTCTAAAAAAAAAACACACAAACAGCAATTTCACTATTTCTTTCTTTCTATTGAAGCTGAGCATCATTTTTATACTATGACAGTTTCAGGTACAACTGAAGTTTAGGTAACGGCTGAATAATGGGATTTAGTGTTTGTTGTTTGTAGCTACTGGACTTTTTTTTTAGCTGCTCTCTACCTGCAGATGGAAGCTGGAAGCCAAATCTCCTACAAAGAAGCTTCTTTTTACTCAAAATTCGCTGAGACGTTTATACGAGGTTCCTGACAAATTCTGTTAAATTAAGGTTTAACATCCTGAAAATGAATTATGCGATATTAAAATGTCTACGTTGACAGTTCGAAAAACATTAAGGCACTGGCAACTGGCTGAAGAAATAACTTCAGAAAGAACAAGCAGTCCGTGTACATGTGTCATGACCCAGTCTCTATAAATATACACATGGTGGGCCAATACCCACAAAACATGCCACAAGAAAGAATGGTCCTTTGCAACGGGTGCAGTGGAAAAGGCAGCAGCCCCAGAGCTCCGCTTCCAGCAGGTCTCAAATCAGTGCTTGGGTAGAGCAAAACATATGTTAGCTATGTTATGGTTAGAATTAGCATCCCCAGTTTTCAGCGGATGTGGGTTATATCCCTTTTGCCTCCAAGCTCAATCAAGTAATCTAAAATTAGTGGGTAGCCTCGTTTTTTTTCTTCTTTTTTTTTTTTCCCCGGAAGACAGATAATACCCCCTTGATTGTGGAGAAGCAAAAACATACTGAAAAGAAAAATGGTGGGGAACATGGACAGCGGGATCAGGACTCTGAACGGGCCGAAAGAAGTGGCAGGTGCAGTGTCCAGCTGTTTCCAATAAACGCATTCACACTAAAACAGGGGTCTCCAAGTAAGGGGGTGGGGCAGGGCATGACCCGTAGGGAGCCCGTGGAGGTACTGTGGAGGGAGGGTGAAAATAATTAAAAATTTACAGAAACATAGAACTTTGTGATGTAAAATGTTTGTTTTTCATCGAGAAATTAATTATACTGATTAACCTCAAAGCACTTATTGGCAATAATGAGCCTTTTTATGGAAATGTACAAAATGAGTGATTCCCATGTCACAACGAACATTTGTCGCCTTTTCAGACAACAAGGCTTTATTCGAACGTTAGCCTACTAAGTTAATATGTGAATTCAGATGGACCTATCTAGAAGACTAAATAGGCATCGACAGTGAATGCAAACGTTAGTCCTTCCACCTTAGCCAAGGCCTCAGGAGATGGGAGCACCCCAACAGCAGCTGCACCAGCAGGGAATGAGAAAAAAATACTCAGAAACGTGGATTTACCCTCAAAGAAAATGAAGAAACAGAATATATAGTTGCAGAAAATTTGATACTACGCACAGTCAGTGATGACTAAGCGAAAAAAACAAAAAATAAACAAACAAACCCCAAAACCAACTGATGACACAATTACTCGGCGTGATGTTTATATTGCATTCGATGTGAGAGAACAGTTAACAGATAGGCTGAAATCTGCCGTGACCTTTTCACTCCAGTTGAATGAGCTACTGCCATTTGTTGGCCGAAATGAGATGTGTGAGGAGTTGTTGTTCTATAAGAAGCTTCCTGAACGACGGTGAATGATGGTGTGCGAACCATGACTGGTCAGAAAAGTGGACTGTGCTAGCACTTATCAACCATGTCTGCCCAAAGGTTGGGTGAGCTTTACGGCATCCAAAAGCAAAATTGCAAATAACACCTTGGATCAACAGGTTTTCACTGAAAAAACACAACAAGCTTGTGAAAAGAAGTTTTTCGGGACTGATTGGTCATACGCCCGTTCCTCTGCATCCATTGGTACTGCTCCATGGATGGAGGCTAATTCTTTGTATCACAGAGGAAAAGAATCAGGATACCTTGCCAGGGCAGGTGAAAACACTTCAATCAAACACCATGAAGCTTGGCTTCAAAATGCGTTCATTGCCAACACAGTTTCATGCAAGTATCTGGAATTTATAGCTAAAATTGTGAAATTGCAAAAGTGTAACATCCCTACATTTGTATAACATTACTAAAGCTACAAAACCTTGCATGCATACTTTATCGTTTGCATATTATTACATGCCTACAATTTGTACTACATAAAAATGTAAAACAAACAAAACAAAATTCTAATGTTATTACATTTTTTAAAATGCTTATAAGAAGGCAGTAGGGGTTTTATAGCAACGTCACGTTACATTTGGTTACATCACGTTAACCAATGACTGTCAAGCAGAAGAACCATATTTGAGCCCCAACATTTATTAGTCCAACACTCTCCAGACTCTTCATTTTTCTAATTCAACTACTTTCTACTACTTAAATAATAAACATTAATAAACATATAGGTACAATAAAAGAAGAAAGAATAAACCATAACACAGTTCATAAGCTTTTAGCTAAAAGCTAAAACACATTATCTGGTGAGACTGGGCTGTAACTGTGATCTCAGCATATCAGGGACTAGATTTCAATGTGGAATAAGGACTCCTTAGGACTGATATACATTTATTGGTTTGGGTATTGCTGAACAATCGTATCAAGGACTTAGATCTGAAAACCAGGCAGATGAAACTACAGGGGGAAAACAAACAAGAAAAAACACGACAACCTTGGCTGCTGATGTCATTAGATTCTCAAGTGTTTTCTGGCTCTCTGAAAAAAGGAAAACTGACACAAGAAATATGTTGAGCTGTGCTATCCTGTTTTGTACATTTCCTGAAATCCAAGGTGTAGGGTACAGGAAAAAAAAAAAAAAGTCCAGTTCGAGATGGAAGGTCAGAATTCAGCTTTTGAGGTCTGGAAAAACCATTAGGTGGAATGGAAGGAAAGAGACAAGGTCTAAGTTGCTTCCTCTCTTTTTTTCCTCTTCTTTTCTCTCCATCATTTGAGAAAAAAAAAAGGTTGAGGTCGGGGTGCTTAATATTCCTTGGAGTGTCACCGTGCTTTCTGCAAAAACAACAGGATTCAGGACACACTTGCATATTTTGGGACTTTTGCCACAGGGACAAGAGTTCACGTAAAAATGTTTGCCATATATCTGTCATCTATCTGTATGTGGTGCGTTTCCTCTCTTTTACATCTTCGGTTTCACAAAGAAATATATTTCTCAAATGCTGGAATCAATACCCTTCAAGTAACGTCAATTATTTCCTCAACTACATCCAGAACGAATATCGATTTTCCTCCTTTACTGAGAAGTCATGATAAAACTTTTCAGTTTCACATGTGGAAACCAGCGTCCACAGAGCCCTGATTGCATTACCAAACAGCTATAGGAACGGTTTTGTGATTCTTTGGCTTGTTTCAGTACCTATTACAGGACAGCTTGTCTGCTTTGACCACCAGCCCAAAGACAAGTGCTCCCAGTCACTTCGCCAACTGAACAGCAGTACTTCAGAAGCATTTTGCCAACGCAGGCCCGTCTTTTGTACACTGTTCACAGCAACCCTGTGGCTTTCTTCAGGTGCTCAACATTTCCCTGAAGCCTTCCAAAGCAAGCGCATTGGTTAACCACCCAAACCACTTGAGCATAATGCAATCTCCGATTCACAACACACAAAATGTATTGGCAGCATTCCATGGAACCTAATACAGGAAACATTTCATGGTTTCTTGTCTATTCTCAATGGTGCATAGTCTCTTGGATTTTTCCAAACCTTTTCACTTTGTGCACTTTTTTTTTGTTTTCCTCATGCTGAACAATCAACAGGGGAGAGGGGTAGACAGACAGTGCTGCGTCTGTGCGCAGGACTTTCCAAACACAGAAGGCAGCTGTCCTGGAATGTGAACTGGCATACAAGCAAGCTCTCAAATTATGGCTCTGGCCATCGCTAAAGAAAATAAAATTGATGCAATCTGTTGAGCATGCAGCTTTTAATTAGTGGCTTCCGTCTCCTAATTGGTTTCTCTCCGTTTTTCCTCTGCCTTAATTAAGGATTGGACCAATTGGCCATGCTGCATTTAGAGTGCACTGTTTGTCTTGAAAGAAACCACACACCGTAATCAAGGGAAGCACAGTCAACCTCATTCTTCTCCTAGTTTCCCTTCATTTCATTTTTAAATAAAGTTTTAGAGCCAGAGGAGAAGCTTTGTATTGTGTTGTAAAAATAAATTGTTTTGACCACGTCAAAGAAAGAAGACAAAACTCTTATTCTGTATTGAATTTACCATTTTCAAGTCAGGACTGAGGACTGTCTGAAAGGTACAAAGGCAGAACTGGAGGTTGAAGTTGGCAGTGAACAATACGGAGGATGATGCCAATCTAACCAACAATGCTATTGTCACTCAGATGATTACATGACACAGACTTACTGTTTGAAAGCAAACTCTGATATGACACCATGCTGCCTCTGTTTGATAAAGAAGAACAAAAAAAGGGTAACAATGGCGTCTTAACAAGGATGTTTTTTTTTCCTTTTTTCCTCCACGGTTATAGACTTACGACTTTACATGCACAGTTTAGTTGAGCTATGGTTATAGCACAGCAATGGCTGCAGCTGCATCTGTGGCTATAGCCCGACTGGGCTGTTCAGTTTGGTTCAGCTGGTCAGAATTTATAAAAAGAAAAATGGCGAACTGGACACGCTCACAACTTTGTACATCTTTTCCATTCTGGAGTTTTAATTCTATGTATCGCTTGGTATGGCTTTCTTACAGTACTTCCAAATTAAGCAAAATGAATAAATTATTTTGAATTGAAATGAAAAGAAATTAATTGAATATGGCTTTTATTAATTTCCTTGTTTCGCACCAGCACCGATGAAAAAGTGGGATTTAAATATACAAAATAGGGAAAAAAGGTCATAAAAATAGACACACTATATACATTTCTGTGCAAAAAGATACAAGTATATAGTTTAAAAAAGAAAGAAAAGTTACAATCATTTCACTGTTTGAGGGTTGCAAACGAGCATTCTATACATAAAGCAAAATAATTTGAAATGGCAAAAACTATACACAAGAAAATGAATTTAAAAAAAAGAGTAAAGGGATAATGTTGCTGTATTCATCTGAATTTAACTGGACTTCATTTCCTCCATAAAGTGGCTCAAGATGACTTTACTTGGTAAACTGACTGACACAAATGATGAATTAAACTGAATTAATTCCATTTCGATGCAGCCTCCTTTAATGATCTATTAAACTGGCTCGTATTCATCTAAGAACTAAAACAACGAGGGCTCTCCATGACGGCTCATGGAAACTGCAGTATCTGAATGCATATGTTTACATACGACCTAACAACTGAGTCATGCTTACTGCATGCACGCAACAAAGACAACCTGTTAGCGGATGGGAGATCACAAAGCTAAAGCTTACTGTGGTATGTTTATAGTGGGGTATGTGGTTTCGTGATGAATAAACGCTCCCATGCAGCCTTCCATTAAAGGTGTGAGACTCATATTGGCCAGTGATAGATGATTCCCAGCTGTTACACGTCAACATGTCTTTGAATTAAAAAAAATGTACACCAAAAAAGAAAAATCCAGCTGGAAACTATAACAGCAAAATTGCTAAAGAAGTCGAGAGGGTACGGACTACTGGTTACAAAACAAGCTTGGTTTGATAACACCAGTGGGTTTTTTTTTCCTCTTTCTTTCTTTTTTTCCCCCAAAACAACCACTGCTGGACTTTGAGCATGCCAGAGAGATAAGTGTGGGAAAGGAAAAGAAAAAAAAAAAAGAAGAAGAATCACAAACGGAGGACAGAGGAAAAGGAGATAAAAGCAGGGAAAAGAGCAACTGCTCAGCTGCTGACGGCTTACAGCCGACTTCAGGGAGAAATCACTTGAGGTCAGGGACATGTCTGGTTGCCCGGCACTTGTGGATTCTTTCTTTCTTCTCTCTCTCTCCCTCACACACACACACACACACACACACACAGAAACCCATGTCATCCTCTCTCATGTTTACCGTTTCCGCTGGCCAACAAAAACATTTCCTCATTTCTGAGACAACTTTAGAACAGAAATAACTAAAGACACCTGGCTTGAAGCAGAGTTAAAACGTGACGTTAACGTACAAATTAAATACTTTTAAAATGCATTTCTGACATCTTAGGGGGGAACTCGGCAGCATTGCTACACTGAGCTCAAATTGTTTCCCCAAATCTCTTTTTTAATTGAAATTTCAACCATCAACCTTTCATGTAGTTTTATGATATAATAAATACTTAGTCATAACATGACACCACCTCAGTGCTAGTGTTGTTAAAAAATTAATTATTATTCCAAAATGAATCAATACAGAAGACTAGAGAAATTAAAAGATAAAGAGTTTAATAAATGGCTATTTTTGATTAAAAAAAAATAAAGCACAACTTCTGTCAGTCTAAGTTGGATAATTAAACAAACAAAAAAAGACACGTCGCTGTGATGAGTCATCCTGATACGGTGAACTGTTTTTTCCCCCTGAAACAACCCTTTATGACCACTTTGGTCCTGACAGTCCAGAAGACATTGTTCCAGATGTCTGGTGGTTTGTTCAGATGCAAGTTTGTAAATCTAAGCTTTGCTGCCATGTTCCTTCTGCAGAAAAGAGGCTTTGTTCCTGCAACCTTTGCAAACAAGCTGCACTTGTTCAATCCCCCCCCCCAAAATTGTCTGACATGAACTTAAACATTTAACTGGATAAATAAGGCCTGTACAGTTTATTCCCCCTAACTCTGATTTCGTCTTTCTGTCTTTTTTCAAATAAATGTGTAATGTGTAATTTACTGATGTCCATCTACCTAACTTCATGACTGCGTCAGTCTGAGTGCAGACAGATGGAAAGCTTCCGGACGCTTTCCTGAAACTTCTCTTGGGAAAATAAAATATAGCTGCACATCAGATGGTATCCGTGGCATCCATCCAATATCCATCTCTGCTTTTTCCCAGTTCAGGGTCACAGGGGTCCGCTGGTAGTCTATCCCAGCTGTCTTTGGGTGAAAGGCAGGGGTAGACCCTGGACAGATCAGCGCTCCATCATACAGCCACATGTGGACGAACAACCTCGCACGCTCACGATCGCTCCTAAGGTCAACCTGGAATCGCTAGTTAGCCTAAACGTGCACATTTTTGAACTGAGGGAGGAACCTTCACACAGAAAAAGACCAAAACACAGATTCAAACCAGGAACCTTCCAGCTGTGAGACAAGTGGTGACTACAAAGCCACGGTGCTGACAAATGTGACAGTGTTCTGTCAAAAATGAAGTATTTATGATACAACCATAATAACAGAATGCAATGCAGAGATATATAGTTAGCTATATTAAACCTGCATTAGTTAGTTAGTTATAGCTATTAGTTCTTTTCTTTAACTTCAGGCTAACCTGCAGTACTTAAAAAACATCCAAGATATACCTGCATATCCTCGTTTATTCAAATGGAAAGTTTTCCTGGATTTTTGCAATGTTGCATTTAAAGACCAGAGGATTTTTCATTCATCTCCTGATGTGTAAAATCTGAGAACTGAGTGAGGATGATGAACAACAACTTAGTTTCTCGAAAGCATAACAATATTTCAAGCTTGTACCTGAGCTTTGTTAAGGTGTCACATAATTCCATCAAAAACATTCGGGAGGCAAAACAAGACAGAGTTTGCCCATGCATTTTAATAATCTCTAAATTATAAGGGGAGTCAATGTGGAGGAAGGATTTGGAGATGGGAGCAACTGGATAAGATAAGATAAAGAAAAAATTGTTTTGGGGAGTGATGAAGTCCAAGAATAAGGTGCTCTTGAGAGCCTCCCACTGCTTTCTGTCTGCGAGCAGTAACTGTTCAAACGTCCCACTCTGTCTCTTTTGTCTGTTTACAATTACTGTGCCACAAATGAATCTTCCACGAATGACCGCTCAACTGGCAGCCCTGACTAGCCAGGAACAAGGGAGCCATTAGTGGAGGAACTGATGAAGGAAGAAAGGAAAGCCAAAAGGAAGGCAGTCCAGCTCAGAGGTACAGGGAGGGAGAGGAGAGGAAGGGAATGGTGGAGGGAACAAGTGGTAAAGTTTAGAGGAGAGGGGGAAGGAGCTGGGAGGGCAATGTGGAGGCATAAGTGTAGTTATACAGCAAAGGGCGATGGGGAAGAAGAGCTCAGTGACATCCCCCTGAGGCAAAGATCTCAAAGAAGAAGGAAGAGGACAAGGAGGTGCTAATGACTGTAGCATCCCCTCATCCCAACCCGCCCATGAGAAGAGAAGATGAAAGAGATTAGTTCTGGGCTCTGACCTGAAGGACAGTGGACCAGCTCAGAAATTCTTTCATTTCTCAGCCAACAGGATTTAGGATGGGACCTCCCCATGGCCTTTTGACACGAGAAATACATAAAAGCATTTTCATGGGCGTGACATTCTCCCAACCCAGTCCACCCCCAATCTGACCAGAGTCAAGGTTTTTTTTTTTTTTCTTTTCCAGGCATGAGAGAGCTTCAGGGGACTTCCTGACAGCCATAAATTACTTTGGCTTCAGAGATGACAAGGTGAGGAAAAAAAAAAAAAGAATTCACATGCCTCCTTTTGTAAACACCTTGACAGACACATTCGCTAACAGACCAAGGTGCAATTCCACACCTAATAAATAGCCAAACTTAAACACAGTCAATCACCAAGCAGAGCCTGTGAAAGAGAGAGAGGGGGGGGGGGAGGGAGAGAGAGAGAGAGAGAGAGAGATATCCTGTTGTCATCCTCTTTCCGATGTCTCTGCCAAGTCCTTCCAGTGGGGGCACAAGGCCCCTAAGACCTGTTTCATCATTATTATCATTATTATGAGGTCAGGTGTATGGTAACTATGGTAACTATTATTAGGTACTGCTTAAAAATATCAATTAATCCATTTAGTTTCGCAACACCTCTCATCTTTTTATTTTTATTTTTTGAAGGAAGTAGATACAGACCATAGGTTAGAAAAACTAATATAATATACAAATATACAAAGTAATATAATTTCCACAACTTTAGGATGTGTCTTCTGGCATAGTTACCTAGTTGGCTTAGTTAAATCCAGGTGTTGACCTTTTTTTTTTTTTAGCCAAGAAGTGATGTGAAGTGAGAGAAAAAAAAAAGATAAACGACTGCAAACTACTGAAATCGGCGCCACATTGATTACATTTGGGGAAACAAAGCACCAATCTTATTAAAGTAAATCTACCTATATGGACTGTTAATGTGCTCTGATAAATTCTGAAATAGTTTGTCAGTAGTATATGATCAGAAAACAGTATGCTTAATAGGTTAGCAACAGCAAACGACAAGAGTCTGCCTCCCTCACCCTCTGCCCTGCCTTCACCTAGCTAGACTGTGACTGTTTTTTTGTTTTTTTAACTTTATTGCCTATTTTATACACAACCTAACTTAACTTTTCTCTTAGCCTGGAGATTAATAAACATCTACAAATGGCAAGTTCAATGCCGTGTCAAATGAAAAAAAAAAATTTGCCAATTTATTCTTCCACAATTCTTTGATTATCTAGATTAGAATAATAATTAAACTGGAAAGGATTTGGAATATTAATCCAGTAATTAAAGAGGCGGCCACACAGCCGCAGCACACGGAAACACAACTCCTGCTGTGGCAGCTAAATGGTCCTCCTCAGAGAAGGGCCTGATGGGATTGATTTCATCTTAGCTACAATGGGTAACTTAATCTTGATGAAGATGAGTGAAGCCGGCAAAGGATATTCACTGGTTACCTGTTTCTCCCTCTGAAACGACTACAGGAAATAATAGCCCATTTGTTTAACCATTCTCTAAACATGGCACTGGACCTATTAAGCTGCATGGAAAAGAGAGCACAAACCTGCTTTTTATCACAGGAAAATAAAGGAGACACACTGTAGCTCCCTCTGCGACATTAACCACATCCCTCCCTCCTCTAGTCTTACACCTTATCCACTTGTAAGCAGCTCTTAATGTGGTGTTGGGATCCCAAGAGCAGAGAGCCCGGCTCAGGGGGCTTCAGCAGGGGATATTCAAAGCATACAATGGGGGTATTATTTGTTGAAACCCCAAGTTGGCCCCCTACCAGCTTCTATTTTGTATGTGGGTCTGACTGTATCATCGTGCTGGTGAATGATGACTCCTTCGTCTATATTTACACAGACCGTAGAAAGACCAAGCAGTCTGGCTAATCTTCTCCCAATGAGAACGTACTGTATATTCAGCTACTAATCAGACTGTCTAATGTCTAAATGTAACACCTATGTAATCCCACTGCCTTTGAGTTTCAACAGTTAATCACATTGATTTTAACACATCATCTTTAATATCTCCTATCATATAAATGTAATTTCCCAACCTTGACGCAGTATGCTGATGCGCTTATATGCAAGGATGTTTTGTTGCAGTCACCTAAGAGACATGAAATAAAATCAGGGAGGCCAACTGGAGGGTAGAATGTGTGACAGCCACAAAACTGAAGCTACCAAAACTTGTTTTCTATGAAAGCTGTGGATTGTCAAAAGTGCGTGGATGTTACTGTAACGCTTACGGTCCTGCCTCAGTGTCATGGCAGACCACCAAATCAGCACTTCATTCTTGCCATGGCAGCCCCCCCCCCCCCCAGTGAACTGACCCCCAAGCCCATTCACATGGAGCAAACATCACTGGCAAGACGACTTAGTCTCTCATCTGTAAAAAAGGTACCGACAGCATGTGACAATGTCGACAAAGGAAAGAATAGAGGAAGAAGAAAAAAACTAATAGAGGAATAAAAATGCAGGACAAGATGAAAACAAAACAAAACAAAACAAGCAAAATATACAAGCTCCCCTGCAGTTGTGCAGGAGGGAGGAAGGGTTAGGACTAGCATTTATAAGAATGAACGAGATTTCCTGAACTGAGAGCATTCCAAGGGCGCCGGTGGTCTCAGCTTGCCAAGAGGCAAGATGACACATGCTGGAGATGTCTGCCAGGTAGCAGAGCACAAAGAGCCCTCATTTCCTCCGTCCCTCCCTCCTCTCCACCTCCACCACCTCCACACACACGCACGCATGCATGCACACACACGCACACACGTCCCTCATGTTTTTCTTGTTGTTGCTCATCAAAACAGAGTAAATGAAGTAGAGCTGACTGCTTTTACATGAAAAATAGCTACATACACGAAAGAAACATGGAGTAATATCACAAAAACTCACAAAGATACCTTTTTTACTGTGATGCAACTACAGGGAAGAAGCTTTCATTCTTAAGCTCGTTGACAGTTAAGTGTGCGGGTAAGGAAAGCCTGGTCCTGCAGGTTCCGTCTGTGTTTGGTTTGATTGGAGGCTTTTTTGTGCTGGTATTCTCGGATGCACACATGTGTAAACTGAGACTAATACAGCCCTTGAAGTTTGATACTTGCCTGGGGATCCTGCTCCCCCAGTGCTGACACACAACTCACATGCACACCTTCCCAGAGCTCATCCATCCCTAGGTGGTATCTCATTACTTGCATGCAAAGACACATACACTTTTCTTATTATTATTTTAAAAAATATATATATATTTTTTTTTTTTTGCACCACTGTAGCCACACTCCATAAACCTAAAATCTCACTTTGCATTCTCATCAGAAACAAAACAAAAGGACAGGAAATACTTTGAATACACTCAAACAGAGCTGTAATGGAGCAGTGTTTAAGCCAAGAGAATGATCGCCATGGTAATTTAGAAAATTCATCTGAAAACAGCACTTGAGCAAAGGGACTCTAATAGCTACAGTGCAGATAATATCCACAGCTCAGCTCAGCTTCAGTAGGACACCTGGCACTGCGGCAGCAGGGTCCTATTCAGAACTGTGCAGTCAGGAAAAAACCGTGAATAAGCTCTAATCCTTTAAGACAGCACCAATAGAGATTCCATCATGCTTGGCTCGTCACGAGAGGAGCGCAGAGCTTGGGAGACGATAACGTCAGTCCAAAAACACAAAATAAAATATGGCCTGTTTTGACTGGCTGGCTTATAGGTGCTCTTTCACCTAAGGGTAGTTTCCTGTTGCGTGGCAGGACAGCTCAGGTGGAGGTTTCTGCTACAGAAAAGGCGAAACAAAAAAGTATTCACGGAGAGAAACCCAGAGGGATTCTCTGATGCTCTCTCGTGAGGCCCAATGAAAATGTGTTTGAGTGCTCAAGACAGGGTTTCTTTTCTTACAAGAGAAAGGAAGGAAATTAAGATTAAGATGCACTCATGGAAACCAACACAGACACAGACACACCACACAACAAAAACTGCACTTGTCTTATGGACTTACGACTGAAACTATGTCCATGAATCATACGACTGACAGGTAATTAATCAACAACAATCTGGATGCCAGGACATTAATTAAGATTTAAAACACATGTTTAGATTTCAAAACATGCATCTATGATTTCCTGAACACTGCTGAAGAAGACTGCTTTCTAAATACAACAAAAACACTTAATTAACTACTTACTGTATTCCACCAAACATGGCAGAGAGCCCCGAACATTTATTATCGAGAGATTTGCCAGTTTCTGAATAAAAATGAGATTGAAGACCGTGCTATTGTGGATTTTATGCAGGTGAGAACAAAAGAATAAAATCTTTTGGAAAACACCACTGATCAAGATCTAGGACACTGGCATGCAAGCAGGCATGAATGGAAAATCAAACGCACGCACACAGGAGGAAAAAAGAGAGAGAGCGAGAGAAAAAAAAAGAATCAAAGCTACTCTTACCTAACGCCTGAATATTTAACAAGTGGCCCACTAATTACAGTCTGGTAGGAATTTGCCTGTGATTACAATTAGCAACATCCAGGCTGGGAAAACACTGGCAGATGTTCAGGCTGCTCAAACCGACCTGGTCAGATATTAGCTTTCTATGACTTCTTCTGAAGGTGTGTGTGTGTGTGTGTCGGAGGGGGGGGGCAGGAGATACCTGTGATTCAACTTTAATCAACAGTGTGTGGAGCAGAAGAAGCCCCTTGGACTCGTTTTACAATAAATAAATGCAAACATTTGTTCAATTATGGTAAAATTGAATTCATACAATCACAATCAAATTACTGATAATGTTGTTCATGTTTTCCATATAATTGAGAGTAAATAATAAAGGTTTAATATAACCCGCTGGGTTCATTTAGACAAAAGTTAGCTTATAGCTAGTGCTTTATGATTTCTGATGTGATCACCCTGAGTAGGAATTCAAAACAGTTTGTTGTTGTTTCTTATGAGCTACACAGAACAAAGAAGTTTGGTTTTTTTTCTCCCCCCAAAAACATCTGTATTATCCAGGAGAAACATGTAAACGGGGCCAGTATAGAAAATAATCTCCTTAACTGTTTTTGTTTTCCCCCCTTTTTTATTTAAATAAATACAAAGATGGTTGTGTGACAATTTTGGCACCATCTCCTGTTCAGTACAAGCAACAAGTTTCAGAGGGATGAGGCGTCTGGAAACCTGACGGGCAGAGAAGCCAACACTCAACAGCAGAAGGTTCAGGACAAAAAGACATTATGCTCTGGTAGACGGCCATGAAATTACACACACGAGAAAACACTTTGGACGGAACTAATTTTCAAGTCTGAATTTGACTTGAACGGAACCTTCTTAGGCTCAGATTACATTTGGACTTTCATCACAATTTCTGTTTTGAAATTTGAACATGTAATTATGGAAAAACTAAAGGACTTCTGGCAAAGTGGGTTGTTGCAGAGATTTATTTGTTGTCACTGCTCCGATTCCAAGTGAGTCAAGAAGCATGCTGGTGCGATTTCACCTAAGCGTTCACTTTCAGCTTTAATTTAAGAGCTTTCACAAATCCTTGGCAAGTTCTACACAGGAACTGCAGACATTTTGGAAAAGGTACCAACATTTTCAGGAGCTCAAAAGTATGTTGACAAAGACACATAATTGTAAAAATAATAATATTTTTTAACAGTTGGATAAAAATTCTTTATAGTCAGAGACAGTCTGAAGACCAGAGTTTCATCCCTGGAAATGCTTTGTCAGACCTTCATGACATGTACCATCATGGCTCGCTCGCTTGTGCCTTCAACTGCGTCCCCAGAAGAGGAAACCAGTCAGGTGACTGGCTTGGCCACAAAGGAACTTAACTTCTGTCTCTTCAAGAACTTCTGAGCTTCTTTCAGAGTACGTTTGGGGTCATTACTCATCGACAGTTAAATGCTCTCCTGTCAGTTTTGTTACATTTGGGTAAATGTGAACATCGTATGCGTATAGCCCTATAAACCTCAGAATTCAACTTATCACTCCTGTAAAAATTAAAAACAGCAGTGATCCAGATCCACTGGCAGTCAAACATTCCCATTCCATAACACCACCTCCACCATGTTTGACACATGATGTGGTGTGCTTTAGATCACGAGCTGCTTCCTTACTTCGACATAGTTCTCTAGTTTGTCCAAATGTTTTCTTTTGTAAAGGCGCCTCCTGACTGTAGATTTTTACAATGATGAGATCTTCTTAGACTTCTTGGATTCTCTACTTTTCAGTCGACTGTCTAAATAATGCTGAAAAATCTTTTTAAAAAAAGGTACTTTTCCTATATTTTCCCATTGCTTTGTGAACATCATTGTTTGATTTTACATCCATTGTGAGCACGTACAAAAGCAAAACCATAAGAACGCATGTCACCGTCCAAAATTCTTCTGAAATGTATTTGTGAATCCCAAGATTACGGCGATGCAAATAGTAATATTTTATGTTACCAATAATGTAATAATGTGAATATAATAGCTGCATAACAATTTACCATGAAGTTAACATGAAACCTGCTTTTTGCTTCTGCGTAGCAACTACGTATGTAGCCCCTGCACCTTTTCTGGCATTTATACTTCCGCATTATTGTTCGCATTGCTGCAGAATTCCACCACCAACCACTAGGTGGCAGTGTGGGCTCTTTCTCTGCAATGGCGAGTTTCCTTTTGTTTACTTCCTGTATGTAACTCAACAGGGCAAATAAGGTATATTTAAAGTGAGTTGGAGCTGATATTGAACAGCAATCGTTATTGCAGCCATTGCTACAAACTATCGTTCGACCTGACTTGAGAATCGCGAAGAAGCAATTGTAGCATAAAATTCAAAAACACAGAACAAATCTACCAATCACAATTCCTGTCACCGCAACACATAGTTTGAAGAACGGTGCACATCAGACTATGCCTGCTCCGTGGCTACGGTATAGCTAAATCAGTCTTTAGAACTAACTAACCTTTCTTTAAAACAACAAACCAACACTAACCTTTAGACAAACAATTCTGCATTCACAACAAAGAGGAAAAAAAACCCAAAATGTTTCAGATAAACTGGAAAGGGCAAAGGGAACGTTGTGTTTGAGTGTGTGTTTGTGTAATTAATCGACTAGCTGGACATCTGCTGGACAAACAAAGTGACGGGGTTCTTCCCACTGAGCAGGCTGGATAAATATTCCCGGTGGTGCTAATCAATCAACACGACTCGGTCACGGCGGGTCAGAGGTGGGACTGGGTGATTGGCGCAACACAAAGAAAAGAGGAAGTGTGAGAGCTTTCTTAAGGTAGTGGGTGTGTGTGTGCATGAAGTGTTTGGTGTCATCATGCAGAGGAATGGACCAACCCACTTACACTAAAGAATCTTCTTTGTGGCATTATTCATGGAGCGACAAGGGATGCTCTAGAAGATAAATGGGACGCTATTTGTATCTGACACAAAAACAGACTATCCCTGTTTCCTACAGCTGTGACTTACCAACAATGTGCATTAAATTTGCCATTAATGTTTTACAAAGAAGAGAGGAAGCAGTCAGTTTTTTGTGCGATTGTATCAAAAGTACGTATTTGTTATCTTTTGTGTGGATGTGATTCAGCAGCAGTTGAACGTTGATACATTCCAAGGCGTCTTTGTCGCTGATGGAATACAAAGGAGAGAGGAAGTTATTGGCCTTTGTACATTTGCAAAAGAAAAAAGTATCCTGTTGAACAAGTACGTGATACAAAAACAACGACTGAAGTTTAGGTCAACCTGACAAAGAATCATATGACAAATGAAATTTCCCATGAGGATTAACAGAGTATTACCAAACTGAATTAAAGCATATAGTTAAAGCTAATCCATGTAAATGTGATGTCTGATGCAATAAATTCAGTTTGTTATCTGTACAATGAATCAACTGGACTATATTATCTCATTAAATAATATAGCAGATATTTTTTATGGCCTTTCTGTACACTTACAAAGTTAAAATGCCTTTGGTTTGTCTGTGAGGAACCTTTTCACTTAAGTGGAATAACATTTCTGAGTCTTGTTAGAGGCTTAAAATTGCCATTTACTGCAGGACAATTTCCAAAAGTGGCAACATTATTTACTGCTTTGCTGCATTTTTATGTCACTCAAAGCTGCTTCAACTAAATTGCTTAATCTAAAAAAACAAAAAAACTGTGCCTAACACTCCTCGCCATCTAACAATGGACCTTGGGCTGTTTTGACTTCAGCACGTTCCCTCAAACGTCGTATTTTAATCGTCGTTCTTCAGTGTTTCCTCCTAGACTAAAGACTGCTCTGTTACTGATATTTTGGGTTTGTGTCTAGGTGTGTCTTGGTGTATTTAGATTTGTGATTGTGTTTTGTTTTTTCTTTTAAATAAGTTTGGGTGGTTGAAGTTGGGGGGAATTGTTTCTGTTGCTTATTTTGATTCTGTTAAGTACTTTGTGTTGCACAAGTGGCATGAAAAGTGCTACAAAAATAACATTTCATTGATTCATTGATTTAAACTCATCAAATTACTTCTTGTTTCCTTTAATACATTTCATTTTAAAAATATTAAGAATATTTTTTACACAATTTTTGATTAGACAGATTATGGGGAAATAATTTTTCATTTGTTCAGCTATTTCATTTTATCATATTGAATGAAAAATAGAAAATCAGCCATTAGCTGCTGCATCGAATTTAAAATACTGGTCAAAATTAAAAATAATAATGATAATAATAATCATAATGATAACAACAATAATAATAATAATGATGATTATCAACTTATCGAATGAAACAGGCACTTTTTGCTTTGTACATTATAGTAGCATTAGTTATATTATTTATTTGTGCTCTATGTGCTGGTGGTTCCTGAGGAAAATATGTCGAGGACATGCTCTTTTTTGTTCAATCTGGTATCTATTCATCTTCAGGTCTGCTCCTTTGTCCAAATGTGTTCATTTCTGCTTCAAAAAAAAAAAAAAACACATGATAGAGATAACCAAATGTCAAAATCAAGCTGTCAAAACAGCAGTTCACAAAGGAATTAATGTGTGTTTACACTGCGGTTACCTCCACTTCTTATGTACAAAACAGCAACGATAACATAACTCGACCTTGTGGAAACATCATTTCAACATGTTTATGGTTTTGCCACAATAAGCTAAAAATAGCACAGGATCCAGTTGGAATAACACTGATAGTACCAGTTTTACTGGAAACATGCAGATTCATGCCTGTCCAGTAGTGATGATGAAAATAAATATCAGCTTTAAATGACTATATGCTGGTAGATGTGTTTCATCTGACTTTCACTGATGAACACTTTATTTCAACGGGACTGTTCCTTTCCAAGCAACGTGTACTATGTCCCATCTATTCTTCTCTCCATTCCACCCTGTCTTTCCGTCAACAGCTGAGGCCCCCAGGAGCCTCCTCTGCACCGCTGAAAGATGACAATGACTTCATTGACACCCAAGCATCCCATTAATCTTCATTTGTCCCATCATATCCTGGCATTGGTATGGAAATGTTTCCTCGTCTCCGGTGTGAAGTTACGGTGTTCGTGGTGAAGGAAGAGTGCTAAAAGAGCATTTTGTGCTAAAATCGTAGGGGGTAGGCCGTAAATGTGGGGTGCCTGGCTGTCCATTTGGCTCCAATGTAGTTCATAGGCTTCTCATTCAAATGATTTGAACCTTACTAACACACACACACACACACACACACACACACACACTGAGTAGGGGGTGTGAACAGAAGGAGATAATCTGATTTCTCTGCATCCCAGGAGATCACTTCCTGGGGGGGTTGGAAGGATGCCTGGGGTTTCCTATCAGTACACCCAGGGGCCTGACCCCTGCTGACTGTTATTTGAGTTTCTTTGTCTTTATTTCTTTTTCTCACATTTACATACACACAGGAAACACTCAGGGTTTGTCTTAGCTGCCGCGCCACTAATGGACTTTGATGTGAGATGATTAGTAGTTGTAGAGGTAGGAAGGGAAGCTGCTGTCATTCCCACACAAGAGTGATGCATCATTTTCTCCACAACTGGGCCAGAAATGCGGTTGAGGAAGCAGTTATCAGCTGAAGCGAGAAGTTATCAGTTTACATAAAACAGTGGACGAAGGGTCAGCTCTTGAAGTCCTTCTCTTAGTCAGGATATTAATATCAAAGTGCCTAATGTGCTATTTTAGACTTGAATACTTTAAGAGAAAGCAGTTTGGGAGTATTTATAAACCCAGAATAGAAGGAGACCCAAAGACAAAAGCAGTGGGAGAAAGAGAGGAGGCTGTCTGAGAAGGAGCTAAACGTGAACCATGACATTTTCCTTTCCTGTGTCCTTTCTGAAAAGACACAGACTCCGTCTTTGATCAACACTCAGGAAATTTCATTAAGGAGATGAGTGGATAAGAGACCAAATACAGGTTCTGTGGTGGGGAAGAGGAAGTCAACGAGATAAAAGAGCAGAAAATAGAAAATGGAAGGAGACGGACCAATAAAGAATGTCATGGGCTGCAGGAAGAACTGAAAAAGGAAAAAAAGTGATTTACCTTGAGTGAAAACTGAAACATGTGTTTAGAAGATGATAATAAAAAAAAAAACATCAAATGCCCATTAAATTTATAAGACAGAGTTTTCGGCTTTTTCATAATGTGTAAAACAACATGGGTGTTATTTCTAATCCTGAAACAATCACTTTTGTGACTTACGTCGGGGCGGTCCCAAATGCAATTGCAAAAGGATGCTAATAAGTGTAAATTAAAGCAATGACATCATATTAACATATTAAAAGCAATGAGGCTCCTCTATTATGGAATCAACTCCCAACTTCAGTCCTGGAGGCAGACTCCCTCTCTACTAGAAGGTTCAGCTTAAGACCTTCCTTTTTGATAAAGGCTTTAACTTTGTAGTCTCTTAGACCACCTCCTAGTTATGCTGCTATAGGCCTTGGCTGCTGGGGGGAGTCCTGTTCTCCACTGGGCATCTTCAACATCCCTGTCTGATCTCAGTCTGAGATTATCCTGAATCATTTAATAGAATCAACATTATCTATCTTCTGTAGTCTCGTTAGCTTCTCTCTTCAGGTGCTGTCGTGGCTTTGTTGCGCTCCACCTTGCTTCCCAAACCTTCCATCTTGTCCACCTTCTGTCTCCCTCCTCATTCTTCCTTTACCCAGCTGACTATCAACAGGAGAGTCCCCTCTAGAACTGATCCAGGTCCTGCTCAAGGTTTCTTTCCAAGTAGGAGTTCTTTCTTGCCACAGTCAGGCTTTGCCATGTGCTTGGGGGGGTGGGGGGTCATGTTCTGGGTTTCTCAAAAGCGCCTGGAGACAACTTTGTTGTATAAAATTGAATTAATTGAATTGAATGTAAAAAGTATGGAGTGGAAAATGTTTTGTTTCCTTTACAGCACATTGGCAATGATGAAAGAAGTTCCTGCGACTGTTGCTGTGCTGATATTAATACCACGTGTATCTGAACAAACCCACAATATCATCAAGCAACTTTTCTTTTTTTTTCTTCAAGTAAGTCCATCACATGGACGGCTGTGAGACATTAGATTTCTGGGGGGACTCACTTAAAGCATTAGCAAGAAGTGCGTTTTCAGTGTTTTTCCACCGTGAACAGAAAATTCCTGAAGATACCAACTCATACAGCCTGCAGGGTACTGGTTCCCAACTGGTCTGGGCTCGGGGACCCACCACCACCCCTTAATGACAAACCGTGACCTGAAAGTGTTTAACATTTCAAATTTATTTCTCCAAGACATATTTGAACGTGAACCTGCAGAATATCACGGTACGCCAACATTAACAAACAAGTTCAGGGAGGAAAATATTCCCTTTTACACTTAATTACCTGCATTTTAATTGAAACTAACATTGTATCTTAGGGACACAAGCGGCTGTGACCCGAACAGGAACCCTGCATCAGTGGATTCACACTGGGCAGCCCTGAGTTGATAATATTCAATCAGTGGCATCATAGACCACTTAACAGAGCTTAATCATGAAATAAAACAGTCCAACTTCTGAGAAGCAGTTTCAGAAAGACTCAGAAATATGTACCCTTAGCCTTTTTTTTTTCTTTTGACCAGACAAAGTCTCACAACCCACTGATAAAGGGTCAGCCACCAACTTTTGGGTCACAACTCACCAGCTGAGAATCACTGCTGGAAGGTAGAAAAAAACGCTACAATGTTTAACATGAAACAAAGCTAGCCTTGCTAAAGCTAAAGATTCAGCAGGTTCTTCCTAATAAGGAAATCCAAAAGTGGAATCGGTTAAAGCAAACGGCAAACAACACATTTCTAATTTATAGTAAAATCCATAATAGGAGCAGCTTTAAGATTCCAACTCTTCTTAACAGACAACAAATAAAAAGCTACATTACTGCTACTTCTTTAGCAGCATGATGATCTCAGTCTGAAAAAATATGAATAACCATACGCTTATACTCGTAAACGTATGTGCAGGTATGTACTGAAATTATTTCCTTTCCAGTTGCAATGAATCTTACATTTGGCATCATGAAATAGGACAGAAAATTCCCTTGCGTCATAAACCTAAACACCCTGAATGTCCAACGTACATGTAATTCACCCCAAACATGAATGCAGCCAAAATCAAGCAGAGTGTGAAATGTTATAGCTTTTGATTCATCTGGAGACCAAAGGAACATCGTGCCAACTTCCAAACAGCGAAACCAGGAAGACAGACAGCAAGTGACCTTTACCCATATCAATCATGTTCGACAGAGTTAAGGGAGGCAGAGGAGGAGAGACAAGAGAGACAAACACACAACTCCTCAGCCTTATCAATCATGGACCAAAGAGGAAGATGGAGAGATGAAGGGGGAGAGTCGGCGTCTGTTTACCTTATCGATCATGTCGGGCCGGTTGGTGGCGGCCAGCACTGTGACATCTCGGAGCTGCTCAATGCCGTCCATCTCTGTCAGGAGCTGAGCCAAGACCCGGTCGCCTAAGCCACCAGAACCTGAGGAGCTGGACGAGTGGGTGAGAACACAAGATAAATGAGTAAAAGAAAGGACAGCAGGGATGAAAGACGTGTGGACAGATGACTGAAAGAAGGATGAATGACAAAGAAGGAAAGGCATGTTTATAAACTGGCCAGAAACTGGAGAATAGTTTGTTTTAAATAAAGCTGTAGAGCGGTGTCAAACTCTTATTTCATCATCACCATGGTTACCATTAAAGGGGCGGTTATTCTTTATTCTCTCAACTGGCTGTGTTGTCAAATTTCCCACTAGTTAATAGAATTGGTAATAAATAAATAAATAAAAATAAAGAAAGGTGAACTTTAGTCACCAAAATCATAAAAAACATTGTTATAGGAAAAACAACTCATTTGTTGTAAAATGTCAAATTCCACAATAAAACATCCTCATTTCATAAAAGAAAGTTAATTTTTGTCATATAATCTAGTTTTTTACAAAAACTTCAACCTTTATCCTAAAATTTAGACTTTTGTACAAAAATCCCATTTTTTGAATTGAAATGAAATGATCTTTTTTTTTTAAAAAGCAAATCGCAATCCAGCGAGTACAATCACAAATGTCACAGAATTGGACTTTTTACAATAAATATTAACTTTTTATAACATTGAGTCAATTCTTCTGTAATTTGGACTTTTTGTCCTAAAATGACAATTTTTTTTTTTTTAATTAAAATTAAATTCACAAAACTACAAGTTGTTTTTTTTTACAAATGTTTGTTAAATCATGACTTTTTGACTTAAACCAGCGGCTAAACGGTCCTCTGGACGCCCTCCTCACCTGTTGTTCCACCTTTTATTGTCAGCACCGAATCAAACGTGCAGTCGGATTAAAAATTCCTCAGAAACGTTCTAGTTGGAAGTATATGATCGTCTTTGCAGGTTTTCACTGCCAGAAAAACAAACAAACGCAAAAAAAGATGTGGTCGTCTGACGTCCACGTTGGCATGTGTGCCGTAGATGGTCACTAGATGAGGGAAGACCAACAGGTGATGATGACGCGATAAACGATATAAATATGCAATCTCCTCCTGACAGCAGGAGGTGGAAAGCTTTCGCAACAACACATTCCTTAAACTTTTTAACCTACGTCACATTTTCAGAATTACATAAATGGGGGATGTTTGGAAAGCCTTAACGATGCTTTGATAGCACACATTTAATTACCAAAATTCTTCTTTGAAAGAATACATTTTTTGGCAGCAGAAGTTGGTTCTCCTGCCAATGACGTGCACCCAGGATTCAAAAGACGGCAGCAGGAAACAGGTCAACCCTCTCTAATAAAGCACTTGTTGTCTTGAGCCTCGTTTGGACTTGTTAATATTGCGTTCCACCTGAACTAGAAGTGACGTAAAAGAAAAAAAAAGAGGGCAAAAGCAAATATTTCATCTATTTCAAGGGGAAATCAGAGGTATTTTATACTGCGGCTCGACTTGAGAGGAATTAAGGTATAAAACAGATGATCCTCTTGTAGTAACAGTGAATAAATTAGTCATAATTTTCCTAATTATGATATTCAGCTACCATAAGACATCGTGTGAAGTCTAAAGCCAGTGTTTGTCCCCTTTCTGCTTCTGTGGAGCCACACTGGAGGGACTGGGAGGGTGACCCGCCGTGTTTATTTTGGATGGAAATCTCTTGTTCTACAGTTTAAAAAAAAACAGCACAACTATTTTTCACTTGTTTCTACATAATTAGAGCTTAGGTTTGAATATTCTGTTTCATTTTTGACCGTAGATCTTTCTAAATGGTACGCAGAGGAAGCACGTTATGTAACACAACATACGCGGCGTTTACATGGAAAGAATTGCTTTCCAATTCTGTGAACTCATATAGTAAATTTTAGTCTCGTCTGGGTCGGAGCTTTTCAGTGCATTTTTCATTCAAGCATGTGCTCATGGCAGGACTGGGACTGAACCGTTGCAGGCCCACCTACACCAGTCACCCAGTTCTGTCACCCGGTTTTGTCTGGCGGGTGGATCTGACGGACGGATTTGATATGACAGTTTATTTATTCTTTTTCATTTGACCTCAAAAATTTTAGTGCACATAACAGAGTCCTGGCTTTTAGGAGAAATTCATGCTGTTATAAAACATGCTTTAACTGTGATCACTGAATATTAAAATACTAATAATGATGATAGTCAGCCAAAAGAAACAATCGACAGCATTGTTTTGGTTTGTTTTTGCATTAAAGGAAAACCCAACCAGACAACGTCATTAAAATGGTGGAAACATTTAAAAGTGACATTTCTGTTAAATGCACCTATAACATGCATGTTTTCATACATTTTTGAGATGAAGCAGACTTAAATGAAGTGCCTCGTTACTGGACGGGAATGGGTCACTGTGGGACAGGGGAGATGCAGATCAACTTTCTAATCATTTAAGAAGGAAAAAGAAAAGAAAGGCCCGACAGAAGCGTCAGTGCATCAGCCTCTGCATTACATTATGGTTATTTTCCATAGCAGAGTGCAGACAGCCACCCTTCCAAGCTCAAACACACACAGAGTCTCTGTTGACAGGCGCCAGCGGAAGTGCCAGACGTCAGCACAGACAAGGCTGCAGAGGAACACAAAAGGGCTCTGTCACTGAGATATGAGGGGCGAAAGAGAGGGACGGAGGCAGAGAGAGAGAGAAAGTCTGAGCGAGGGGAGACAACAGAATACACAGGATGCTGGGAGGAAAAGTTTGAAGAAAAAAAAATCTATAGGGAGAGTAAAATAAGAGGAAAGAAGAAGTGTTTAAGTAACACTTTTTGAATGAACTGGCAGCTGCAGATGGGATGAAATAGGTCAGGAGGAAAAAGGACAACATGAAAATGGGAAAATAATTGAAGGGGTGAAAGTGGAGTCAGCACAGACACAGAGAAAGACATCTTTATCTTTTCCATTAAGTCTTCAAAACTCCTACATTCTTTTAATATACATATATATATATATATATTAGAATTTCTGTCACAACTGCAGTCTATTTATTTTCATTTCATTTCGTCTTTTCATATTTGTCGAGCTCTGCCTCTCTCGACTCCCCCGTACTCTGCCCCTCATCCCGTCTCCGGTCCTTTTCATTTCATTCCAGCTTGGACTTGAGGCAGGTAGGCTGACAGATATATAGAAGCTTATCATCTCCTGCTTTCAGATGGAAAACACACACACACACACACACATACACAATCCAGCAGGGGCTGTCTGGTAATGTCAACAGTTTTTAAATCTTGCCGGTGTGCGTGAGCCATTTCATTGATTAAACATGGCAGGAAGTGAAGCCCAATAAATAAAATAAACTTTTGCAGATCAGCACCAAGTGCATTTTTAAGATGATGAGTGGCCTCGGGGCACGGTTCCAGCTCTGCTCCGCCACAGCGAGCTGGCGGGCCGAGAGTTAAGAGTTGGCTCTCGTTGAGCACATATGCAAAAATTAAAGAAAATCAAGATAAAGAGAGGAAAGCTTCAATCATACTGTAAAGGAAGAAGGAAGCTGCCAGTTGCACTAACAAATAGATGACTGAGGAAGAAAGAGTCATTTGGTGCAGACTGGAAGTATGTCAAGACTGAATTAAACTATACAAAAACTTCAATATTCCTTTGGAAAACGCTCGCTTCAAAGTGCAGCCCATTTAAAGACCCGCCCTTATAACACTTAGTAGTAGCAGGAAGAAGTAAAACACAGAAAATAACGGATAAAAAAAGCAAAGGTTTCATAAATCCTTGATTTAATAGTCACTCAATCTTTGAGATCAAACATCTCAGTTCAGGGTGCCACAAAAATCAGATGTTGTGATAGAAAATAAGATGTTTACAGATTACATTTTCCTGCTGAGTTTTTATTATATTATAATGCATAAATATCCTCAATAGAGCTGACATTTATACTGCTCTCAGATGCACATCTGCTGTATTTGCCAGTGAACAACATACGGGGAGGAAAATGTGACCTTTAAAGGCACATTTGGAAATGTATCACACCAAACATTTTAAAGTGTAAGCCTGACATATAACAGCTATAAATACTATGCTCACAGAGACGCAGGACTGCCAGTCAGCTGTCGCCCCCACATTTAAATACACATATACATACCTTGTGATTTACCTCTGCTGACACCTCTAAATATTATCTACATCTGTGTGTCACTAATGCAGAGAAAACGATCTTATTGTGCACAAGAAGCCAGCAGTTTCTTGATTTTGTTTCCACTTCCTGCCGCCTCTTTTCCCAAATTTGCAGCGTTCGTGATGGTGGTTACTGGCACTCTTACGTGTCACTGACACGTTGCACGGCAGATATGTCATTGCTGATGTTGCTGCATCATTCATTCATTCATTCATTTTAAACTCAACACGGTCGAAAGCACACGTGTCAAACTCAAGTCCTGTGGGCCAAATGTGGTCCACCACTATCTGACAAGACAGTCGAAGACTTAGAAGTGGACAATCTGGAGAAGGGGGATCTACCTGTTCCAGTACTGACATCTAGAAGTCAATTAACTGAGATCAGGAGAGAAATTTTACATTAAATTAAGTCAGGATTTTGAAAATGTTCACATAATTCACAACTGTACAACTAAAAAGTCACAATTTTGCAAAAAGTCTCTTTTTTAAAAACAAAAATTTGTTATTTTGGTTTAAAAAATACCATTCTATCATCCAAATTATACTAAATTAGCAATTTTATGATAAGTCCTAATTTTAGGTCAAAAAGTTGCAATTTAGCAAAAGTTGATAATTTAAAACAAAAAATATATGATTTTAAGTTAAAGTTATCATAGAACAAAAGTCTTGCTATTTAAACAAAAAGTGAAACATTTTGCAAAATTTGCAATTTTACAACAACAGAGATTTTTTTTTTGTTTCTATGAGAAAAAAGTGATTTCATAACAAAAAAAAAGTTGAAATGGTTTTGCAAAATTAGAGATGACAAAAAAATTCACTTCTTTTATGACAAAAAATCCTGATAGTTGTAATTTTGACCGCATTCCCAGTTCTTTTACACCAAAAACAGGAGCTACGGAAGCTGCAGCCTCAGCCATCTAGAAAAGCACCAAGAAGCAGCAAGAACGCGACACTTTTAAATCGCCGTATGTTGAACGAATGTGAGCAGGTTTGTTCTGACCAGTTTGCCCAGAAACACCTTGGTAGACCGAATTCAGGAACTAGTGGTCACACAGCTGGTCGAGAAAGCAAACAATAGCTGGCCCTTTGATGGTAACCATGGTGATAATGTGGCCCGGGATGAAACGGTGTTTGGCATCTTGGGCTAAAGGATTGCTATTTGCAGGGGCTCCTGGGTTGTGAGCCACAACCTCTTATACATATATACATATATGTATGTATGTATGTATGTATATTAGTATGTATGTATATTAGCTGCATCCTCTATCCGTGTAAAAGTTCCACATTCATGCTTTAACCTCTGGTTGCTTTCTTACGATATTTATTTCAAATCAAACAAAGAAAAAAAAATTACTGAAACGAATGCTCACAAGTCTGATTGTACAGAGATGAAAAAGATGAGATGGTGGTGAGATATGAAAGTGTGGTGAACAGAGTTTGATGGAAAAAGTAGAAGAATGACCCTTCGGCCTCTCTGTGCTCCATCCTACGTTTAGCTTCATGGTCTGGTTTACCAGGAAGCACGCTGCATATTTGGCCTTCCCCATCTGCCGTAAAGGGCACAATGAAGTGTTTGTGCGCCTCCGGTCTGTGTCCTCTGTCCGTCCAAACCCCCCCCCCCCCTCCCGCCCCTCCTCGTCCCCTTCCCTTTAAGCCACAGATGTTCCCAGTGCCATCCCACTAAAGTGCCTCTGGACAAGACTGTGTTCTGTGTTCGCTGGAAGTGAAAATCAACAAAAGTCTGAGAGGACACCATGGGACACCAGTCATGCGGGCTGTTTTGGATGTTTGCTCCCTCTGTCATGTATGAATCACTGCGAGTTTTGTGGGGACATGGGCTGCGGTTGCTCAATTAAAACGGACCACGGCGACAATCAAGAAGCCGTTATCTCTGGAAAATGAATAGCTACAGAGCTGAAAATAGTAAACGCTGGACGGCAGCAGTGGAGAACAGCCATCAATTGTCCAGGAAACTTTGAGGGAGGAAAAGCACAATCATCACGTGGGATGAAGCTGTTTTTCAGATTCTTTTCCTGTGTCCTGGCATCTTGGTTTCCAAATCCAGCCTTCTTTTTATGGCATTAAGAAAAGAAACACACTGTACCTTCCTCTCTCACTGGCCAGAGCATCTATCTCATCAAAGAAGACGATGGAGGGAGCGACCGCCCTCGCTTTCCGAAACACCTGCAAGCACAGTCAGCAACAATAGAGGAGAAGAAAACAGGACAAATATTTAACGTGGCCAGTGAGTCACTCCTGGCCAGAAGTGCACACAAACATACAGAGGAAACACGGCAGAAATTACACCTCAGGTCATCCTTTATTACGTCAAACCTAGAACCATCCAGAACTCGACGATTCACTTCATTACAGGTAGAGCGACCAGGAAAGAGGCTGTTTATAGTAATGAAATAAGGGGACACGAATGTACTCACCTCTCTGACGGCTCTCTCAGATTCTCCAACATACTTGCTCAGCAATTCTGGTCCCTAAAAAAAAAAAAAGAAAAGGTTAAATGGTATTTAAGCTTTAACCTTTACAATGACATACTTTCAACATGAATTATATTACAAAATATCATCCAAAACTCCAAAAAGTACACTGGAATTAAAGTCCCATACAAATTTGACAGTATCTGACTTTCAGCGTCGATACTTGTCATGATCATCAGAACTTGTGATTAATAATTTTTATTGTTTGCATCCCCTGGTGGTCCTGTCCCAGTAACACAAAGAAACAGGGATAATAAAGTGTTGTGATGTCACGCATGGGCGTGTAGTTCCACAGTCCTGTTTCAGTGCTCGCTGCACATTGTGCACAGATTTATCTTTACATGATAAAAGGGGCCCATCAGGTGTAAACTGGGTTTAAGAGGATTATAATTTTGTGTTTGGGAGTGATACTTAACTCAAAAATTCAAACACAACAAAACAATCTTTGTGTCCATGTGAAGCTTTAGCAGAGAGCTAAAGGCTGCAACACTGATTTCAAAACAGGAAATACTCCACAGAAGACAAACTGGAGTTGGGTTAAGAGGCCAACCTCAACACCTAAACCAGTCCAACATTACCAGAGATGGAAACAGATGGTTCAAGAGGTTTTTTGTACTTAGTTATACGTATTCTTGTAGGATTTTTACCACAGCATGTCGCAAACTTCATTAAGATGTGGGAAGGCTGTCTCAGGTACCGAAAAAGGAGGATTAAAATTCCACATTTGCCATTTCACTGCTCACACAATAATTATGACGAGTCTTGTTATAATTACAACTATCCAGCCTCTTCTAATAAAGCCATCTTTGGCATTTCCCACTCCGGTAGAAGAGACTAGCAGGGCCTGAAAAACCTCCAGCTCTGTCAACAACATGTGGACAACAGGCAGTCGGATTTGTCAGTTTTTGCACAGCCTCACTTACAGTCTCAGATGAGTGCTTCATTTCTGCTTGATTGCAATTTCTCCCAGCTGGAGGAAAACAAATCTGGACATCAGCAGATCAAATATAATTAAAAAAAAAAAAAAAAGCTCTCTCTGCTAATACCCTTGCATGGCATGCCTCGACACAACTCAGTGGCAGGTAGTATATAATCATCTTGGCCCGGCGTGACACTAAATTAACAGAGGCAGGACACAGCTGGAGCTGCGTACGTGTGGAGTGGCCATTGCATTATGTGAGTTTGGGACGGGCTCTGAGCGCAGAGGACTTTGGCATCTTTTCATAGTGACAATAACAACTGTGCACGCCACAAAGCTCACCTCCAGCTGATAAAAACAAATAGAAGAAGAAGAAAAACATGTGACAGTGATGGTTGTTTATATGGGGACAGCTTTCCAAAGCCCAGATAATGCCTGAATCAAGCCCCAAATCCCCAACTGAGAGCAATAGGGACAAAGTTTAAGCAATTTCTCCCCTCAATGTTCATTTTAACCACATGATCACATGTTAATATGATGTGCAGACGTGGAGCACTGATGAGTAGACAGTAAAAACAAGGCTTTTGGAACATATACTGAACCCCACAAACCTTTTGATGTGGTTTACAGACGATATGGGCAGACAGAGAACAAGAGAAGATTGGTAGATTTGTTCTTCATTGTTTTCAAATTTCCTGCTGCTATTTCTTCGTTGTTGTTTTTCAGTTGATCAGAACAACAGTTTCCAGCAGTGTCTGTAAAAACGTCTGGTGCTCAACACTGATCAGCGCCACCTCACGTTAAATATACTTTATTTGCTCTGTTGCTCTGTGGGAGCAACGTATAGGAGGTAAACAAAGGGAAAGTCGGCACTGCAAACTACGGTGCTGCAGAAAAAGAACCCACACTGCTGTCTAGTGGTCGGTGGTGGAATTACAGAGCGACGCAAACGATGGAAAAGCATGAACGGCAGAGATGGCGTGGGGTCATTGCATCTTTACTTTCTCCTATAAAAACTGTTTCAGCAACTCATGCTTGCACTTCAACTATCACTAATTTAAGCCCTTTTACTCCAAGCCACATGTCCCCTTCACATGTCCTTTTCGTTGGAGGGTTTTAGTCGCGTACTCCCTCATCTCTTCTTTGCTTAGAGCAGATAAACATGCACTCAGCCCCCAGAGGAACTTCCTCCACTGCCATCCACCCTTTCAACACCTCAGAACTGACAGAGGGGATGATACTTAACTTCCAGCCCGTTTGTCTCCTGCAGTAAGTGTGGAGGTTGACTCATTATTTCCAGGTTCCTGCAGCAGAGCCAAAGGACTGAACGTGGTGAGTTTAAGAGCCGCTGAAGTCGTGGAGATACGAGCTCTGTGCGTGAATGTGTGTGTTCACTGTGTGTTTGGGCGCAGGTATGCATCTGCGGATGTGTGTGTCCGAGTGGCTGAGGGGAGGAAACTGAAATTGACAAGATGATAATAGGGCTTTTTCACACAGAGGAAACAGGCTGAGCCTCAGAGTATCCACATTTAAATCTGGATAACGTCTCTATGTCAAAGCAACCGCTGAACTGGAAAAACCTGATACTGTTATTGCAGATGGCTGAAAGTGGCTTTCAGGGGGAGGGACAGGATGTTTTTTCTTTTTGTTTTTTTCTTCATCCCCTTTCATAGATCAGATTCTCTTTATTTATAAAACTTGCTGCAGAGGATCTAAAGTACAACTCTTTGTCTCTGCAGACTATCCAGGACTAAGATGAAGTGAAAACATTTTTTTCTTCATTTTGAAATGAAGAAGCAAACCCTAAATGAGCTTTATTTTCTGCATATTAAAAAAATGAAAACAAATACTGATGTTGTTTTTGCTTTTCCATTAAGCTACCATCAGCTTGAATAGATTTGGTTTGGATATTACACCTTTTCATTTGCTGTAAAAATGTTGTGACGTTTAAGTTCAGGTGACACAATGAAGAAAAAAAAAAGACCCAAAAAGTTTGCATTCCAAGGAAACCCTGTTGGGAACGCCACGATTATCCTCTTCCATAAGATGCTCCGACTCACGCCGACATTTGCTGTTTATTTAATGAGTTGAGGGTTTCTGTCGTGGCTTCCTGTCTTTTCTAAATACTCTCCAATCAACAATTCAATGAGGTGATCAATCAGTTTCTGTCAACGAGTCCTGGACTGGGGAGGAGGGTGTGGGGTGACAGAGAAGATGGGGTGATGAATGAGAGAGGACAAACACGGGGTCAAAGGCCAACCCAGAAAGTGCTCTGGAGAGGAAGCTGGGCAGCCTCACTGCCTGCAGCTCACCAGGGGAACATCATCACCACTTCAGCGCCTCTGATATCTCTAATTTGTGGACGACTTTAATCTGGACCTGGTGTCTACATCAAAATCCTGTTTTTCAAAGATTCCACTCTTTAGGAAAAATGTGAATAAAATGATGGATGACACTTCGTGCAGATAGCGCAGCTAAAAAAGAACATCAAAGTCCTTATTGTTTAAAGTGGCTATATTATGCTTATTTTCAGGCTTCTTATTTTAATCTCTGATTCCCCGAGAGGAGCTTTGCACCCAGCCTGACAACAAAAGCCTGTAATACCTTCAGAAAAACAAAGGCAGAGAATCACAAAGAGAGCCTCTTCCTGATTTGGCTCAAGTGCTTCTTACGTTCATTATGTACTCTCATGAGATGACAACTCATGAATGTACATAACTCCTGCTGGCAGTCAAATTCAGCACGTTTCCTGTAAACACCTCAAATCCTTCCATGCACGTTCAGAAACTGATTCAGACAATGGAAGTGGACAGGTGAACTGGGACAACAGAGGTTACAGGTGGATGTGTCCCCTCAGCCTTCATTACATGTGACGTTACGCTCCATACGGTCTCTCAGTCTCTCACAGCCTGTTTTCCTGTATAGTCTTCGTTAATAGGTGTACATCTAGGAAGTGTGATTAAATGCATTCTTTCAGAAAACGTCTGCAGCCACCCAGCATCATAAGACTACTTTTGACTTGTGTGTTTCTACTGAGGTTTTCTTGACTTGTCGTTTATTGTAACTATAGGCACTGAACTTGCGATATTTGCACACGTTGGTTCGCAACACAACTTACAGCTTGTAGGTCAGGCTCCAGCGGCAGTGGAACAGAACCCACTTCAAGCTCTAATTGCATTACATTTAGCTCACGCTTTTATCCAAGTACCATCAAGCCACAGTTATGTAGTAGATTACAAAGTACACTTACTCTTATGCTCTTATTCTGCTCAGAGAATATGACCATACAAGGGAATTTTGCCCTCTATGATGTCATAAAGAGCCAGTGTTAGAAAAAAACCTCTCCAGAATACAGTGTTTTCAGCACCAAGTACTCTCTGTACCAGAATACTATAACAGATATTTACCTCGTCTTTGAGCCTCGTCGCATTTAAGATAATACCGCACTTCATTGCAATTACACCATGAAGTCAACAAATGTGGAAAAGCATAATAGTAATGGAGCTTGAAATAAGACTTCACAAAAAAGTGATAAAGACCACTTTGGGCATATTTTAACTATTTTCAGCTATCACAGGAAACTGTGAATGTGTTTTATATGTACAAGCCATAATTTTAGCACATTAGTTGGTTGGATGATTATTAGCTCATTATGGGAAAAAATAGCTGAACAATTTAGACAAATAATAACAAGCTGCAAAGGCTGAACTCCAAACGGCCAGACTGAGAGATGAGATTAAAACAAGAAGTCATCAATAATCAAATCAATGTTCAAGTCTTATGCATAGCTTTGGCAAGAAAATAACATGAAAAGGCACATCTGTAAAGCATTATTTGTGAATATTCATGCATCCCATTAGCTAAGAGAAAAGCATCAAGCGTCTGCCCAAGGACTTCTTTGATTTTAACTCCCTGAAAGAACAGAAGAAATATGACTCTATGATGAAAACTCACTTTTATAGCCAGAAAGTTGAGCCCACTTTCATTAGCCAGAGCTTTGGCTATCATGGTCTTGGAGCAGCCCGGGGGCCCGTAGAGCAGCACTCCTTTAGGCGGCTGGATTCCCATGCGGGTGAAGGCCTCGGGGTGCGTCAGAGGCCACTCCACGGCCTGCTTCAGCTTCATCTTCACATCTGCCATCCCGCCGACATCCGACCAGCGGACCTGGAGCCACAAGGGGAAGAGAAGACACTCGTTGATACTCTGACTGTGGCAGAAACTGAATGCATTTGTGTATCTATTTTTTTAAATTACATTAACATTCCAGATGCTGTATGTAGCAAGCTAGCCAACGCAGGTCACAAAGTCAAATGAAAGATAAATTTAGAAAAGTTGTTTATTGGGCTTTTTCTGACACACTGGCTCAGATGTTTGGTGAAAAACGAAGAGAGAAAAAATTAATGGAAACAAAAAGTAAAAGATTGAGGAAGCCGCGGCAATAAGTGGAAATCGCTAAGAAATAAAAAATACAGGAATAATGAGTAGTAGCTGACAAAGAAAAACAGAAAAATACAGTATTAGTAGAAGCAGATGTGGAAGAGTTCAGTCTTGTTTCAAATCCAGTCAGAGATGTATTAAATTGCACCAGATTCAGTGCGGGCAATAATCCATACAATAGCAGGCAATCAGACAAGATGCACACGTATTACACTTGAGATGGAACGCAGTGAGAGGGTTAGCTCTTCTAAATGATCATCTTCGGTCCTGTCTTGCAAAGTATCACAGACTTGTTATCTGTGGCAGCTCAAACACAAACACATCGCCAACAATAAATGCAACAGACCAAACAATCTCTGATTGCACGCTGATGTCACAGATGTTCTCATGTAACCCACACAAGCACCTTTTTAACTCTATGACCACATGGCTGAGCTGAAGAACGTCCAGTTCTTCCAGAATGATGACAGGGGTTTGGGTGGGGAGGAGAGAAGTGAAATATATAAAAGCACATTTGGAGGGAGATGGAGGAACTGAGGGCTCGGGTGGAATCAGGGAGACTCTGGACTGAGCGAGCAACAACAGAGAGAGGCTGCCAACAGCTGTCTGTCTGACAGATGGAAAGAAGGAGAAGAGGGAGGAAAGGGAGGGAGAGAGTCCGGCAGTGAACGACCGGAGGAGATAAAGCAGATAAGGAAAAGAGAGCTACATCCAAAACTATCTTCCTGTCTCCTTCTTCAATACACACTTTTTTCTCTACCGTTTCCTTTCTTACTTTTATTCATAGATGTTTTTCCCTCCTCCATATAAGTACTGATGGTTAATAACCAGATTTCTCCTTGAATTATTCATCTAGAACTGTAAACCTTTTTGGTTTTGTTGTTGTCATTTTTTTCAATTCATCAATACTTTAATTATGCTGATAAAAAGAAAACACTTAATGAAATTCTGTTTTTTTTGTTTTTTCCTATTTGTGTTTGTTTGTATATTGAATGTTTAAGAAATCAAGTTTAAAACTGAAACACAACTGTCCTATTGAGCGAATGAAAAAAAGGAAATAGTTTAACAGCCCGTACTCACTTCTGGCTCAAAATGTCAGTTTGCTTGTTTCCTGTTTTAACCAATTTGCCAAACAATAATTACCTTTTTACAAGGCCGTGAATACGTTTGAATCCCATTGGCTTTTTTTTCTTACTGCCTGGAATTAAAATAGATTTTCTTTCTTCTCTGCCTCTCCCTGATTTTTCCACCTTCACAGATCTCCTTCAGCTGTAACTGTTAGATTTGTAGCTGCGTCTGTTTTGGGACTTTTCCTTCCCTTCGAGACACAACTGCTCCAGCTCCTGCTGGTTGGCTTTTACTGGGATGTGAGCTATTTTTAATTCATATCACAAACTCTCAAACTGACTAACTCCTTCAGTTATCTTTCAAATGCTTTTGCTTTAGTTTATTTATTAAAAAGAGAATCCACATCTCACTTTCACCGTAAATGGTAAACGAGCTGTACTTCTGTAGCAAACTTTATCACGTGTTTAAGTCTGCGATGTGCTATAAATGTTTCTCATCCACACACACTTTTATCCGTTATCTCGTTGGTTCCAAACAGACAAATCTCCATTGAGATGAAATAAGATATTCTGATCCAACAAATACGCGAAAGGCAAAATTCTTCCTGCCTTCCGACTTTTGATAATCAACAGTGTCGTTTTTGTGACTTACAACTGACAACAACGAGTCCTATTGTAACTTCAAACGAGTTTGGAACGTATCTCTCTCAAAACTGTGGCACCTTCTTCGTTGGGAACTTGATCCAGCTCTTCCAAACTGTGTGGTGTCCAAACATGGACACGAAACTCGAGTTCCCTCCACAGATTTTCGGCAGGATTGAGATCTGGGCTCTGAACTGTCCGGTCTGAGACCTTGATGCTGGCGACCTTCATAAAGTTTTGGATGAACTTGGATGTGTGGCATGCTTTATATAGTAGAAACGTAAAGGCTAGACTGATATACCCAGAATTTATGTAAAGAAATATGCTGCCAACATGATCCTTCGTAATCAACCCGAGTTCACTCAAAGACATTCCTTGTGAACAGCACCTCAACATGATACTACCACCACCATGTTTCAGACTTCCAAAGCTCATCACCATGTTTTAGATGTTCACAGGGAAATTTCAGCCCATCACTGGTGCCTCCTGTGTGATCTTTCTGGACAACGATCTTGTTCTTCCTTCCCACTGTCCTAATTCTCCTCATTTCCTTCTTACCCGGCTGGCCTTCAGCAGGAGGGTCCTCCTAAGATCCAGGTTCTGCTCAAGGTTTCTTCCTATGAGGGAGTTTTTTCTTGCCACTGATGGCGTTGCCATGTGCTCAGGGGTCAAGCTCTGGGTTTCTAAAGCGCCTAGAGATGACTTGTCGTAAATAGGCGATGTATAAATAAATTGAATTGAAATGTATTCAAACAAAAAAGTTGAAAAACAATTTAAAACAAATTAAAATGCTTTTTCTTTAATCTTCAGCTGAACCATCTCTGGGGGCCAACAGAACAAATATTCAGAAAAGCACAACATTTCAAAAAACATAACAGCAAAACAGGAAATACTGTGGCATTTAATTAAAAAAAGACATGGCCATTGCAGCATGCTCGAGTGGAATTTCACCTCACATAAACATAAACCTGCAGATTAATTGAATTTGTATTTACGACCAGCACATCAACACTCCATTGACAGACAGTTATTCAGTTTGATGTGATGTTGCCTTATTTTTGACCCTGACTTCTTTGCTACTTAAGCTCCACGAAACCCTGATGTGTTTGCAGTGTCGCCAAATGGATTGCTGTTTCTGAAGTGCACTTTTCCCACTTCTGCAGTGAAATAGATTATGCATGCACATCAATGTGTACTCACAGATGCCTGTCAGATGTGGAGGCTTAAGTCAAGATGATGAAACGTTTCCTCGCCATTTACGGCCACCTTAAAATTGTTTTCCTTGTCACGCTCCGTAAAGATTGTGGCCTTTGATTTTCAACACAAAGTTTTTCTCCTTGGAACAACTGAAAACTCAAAAGGTCAGGTGAAACAAAATAGAAGTTGGACACCAGCTGTCATTTGAAATTGTTGGGGCATTCAGTACATCTGCTGTGCTGCTCTGGTGCGGATGGGTGACCCACTGAGTCAAGAGTATTTGCATAGTGAGGTGGTGCATCCATGTTGTGCTAATTTTCCTTAAACATGTTTGATACAGTGTCTGCAAGTCCGAACAAGAAAACACACTTTTGCGACAACATAACAGTGCTGTCCAAAAGGATTTCATTTTGTACTTCCTGTTGAAAGTATGTAAGTTGGATTCCTTTTCATTAATTGACATTGAGAACGATCATTTCACACAAGTGATTTATTTATGTTATTTTTGTTTGTTTGTTTTTTTAGGTGAGTTAGTTATGTTAAAAAGCAGCGACTTGCTGCAGAGAGTGAGTAAAAAAATGAGAAGTTAGAGCCTGCAGCTCTTTCCTAACCTTGATTTGTCATTGTCAAAGCTTGATATGAGCTGTAAGCTGCTAGTCTCCTCTTTCTCTGAGGCAGCTAAGGAGCTCAGTTTTTTTTTTCTCAGACAGACATAAACTGACATTTAAGTTTTCTCCTCTTTTCACATCAAATACTCTTTCTGAGGGGCTTTGGTGTCATGGACATTACTGTGTCTTTGTACCTGGTGATGACAGTTCTCCTGAGTTTTCTTAAACTCGTGGAAAATGCCTTGGGGACTGTCCTGTCTTTGATAAAAGTCAGTGCTGACGTTTCACAGCCGCACAATATTGCATTTTACAATCCGCAGAAAAGATAACAAAACACAGCGTCCAGACTTGTGCCAGCAAATCCTGCCAAGGCGAAACTTGGCTGCGCTTGTCGCCCCTGAGTGCAGTCTATGTGTCAGAGATATGGTGCAACCGCAGGAGACACTGCATTTCTCACAGTGAAATCTGTTCCCTACCTGAGACTCCAGACAGGAGTCAGATAACCACCACTGGCTAGCGACCTCTGTGTTTTCACTGAACATAGAGGCTTTCGGGGACAGAGATACCCACCCTCCCAAAGAGCTGAGAATCCTAAAGATTATTTATTGATGGTATTTACTAGATTGTGCTCTGCATGTGACTTTAAACATTCAGATGATTTTAGATTATTAATGCGTGCCACTTGGTTGCAGCTCCTTTAAAGACCAGAACATTTATATCGGCTTTTACTTTGGCTCTGGGACATTTGCTGGGATGAGAGAGTTGCATATGCACAATTGAGATTTAATCTCAGAAAACAAAAGCAAACTGCAAATCTGCAGCACCCTCAGATTTACTCACCAAAGTGGCCTCTTAGTGGCTCACTTTGATATCATAAATAAAGTATAGCATTAATGTCTAATTGGAGAAAACCTCCTAACCCAATTCACTAATTAGACTGAGTGATTTCATTCTCAGTGACAAGATATATGTTCCCATCTCCACATTACACAAATTAAATATTGAGCTGCCGTCCATTAGTTATATTAAGAATAGTGAAACCAGTAACTAACCCAGCTAGCATTGTCGGTGAGCTCCCCAGAAACTGCTCGGTGTTTGTACGCTCAGGGACATATTCAGCTCTACTGCCTTCCAACCTGACATGCATAAACCTTTCCAGTGATGAGAAAGGAGCATGCACTCTGAGTGATTAGACTGTATTCTGAGTCCATCAGAAAACAAGATGAATGTCAGAGAGGAGCCAGGGAGGCCTGGATTCATCTTCAATTAGAGACAGTCACTGTATCGGCTGCCTGACCTGCGACCTATGTTGTTCAAAGCAAGAGATTAATGTGCATGTTTTTGCAGCTTATTGTTACTGTGAGGGTGTGGTTTTTAGACTATATGTAGACACTGTTCCCCTCTCCAGAGTACTTCAAGACTGGAAGAACAGTCCACCTAAATTACACAGAAAGAACATGTTTTCCACTTTCATGCAAATTGGTGCACTGGTGTTTTCAGTCACCATTCTATTACAAAATTTCAATAATTCTATCATAACTGCTGACTAAACAGTCATAAAATTTGATAGAGGCAATTACATTACCCCCAGAATGCACCATTAAAACTCAGATGATCTCTTCTTTTTTTTTTTTATCCAAAAACCTCAAATCATATCATTTTAACCATTTCAGCACTCTAATTTACGTGCCCTTATTTTTCAGAAAGACCTAAATAGCAGCGGCACAGAATGTATAGAAATTATGTGTTGATAATGCAAAGACTCAAAGCAGGTTATAAGTCAGTAAGTGATTTTAAAGTAAAATAAAGTAAAACAAAATAAGATATAGTGAAGTAAAAGTCTAGCATGGGTTTGACTCAACTTCAAGTCATTCAGAGTCATGAAATCCTTATAGGGGATTCATTAAAACTCACCCCTTATAATTATATCTGGCTGAAAGTTATGCATAATTAAGGAAGTGCACAGTGTCAATTGGTTCTCAGTCAGATCAGTTCCTTCCAAGTCACTTCTGGTGCCAAAAATTCAACAGTGCAACAGCAAAATGCTAAAACTGAGGCATCAAAACGACAGTCCACAGACCAGTGAATAATGATTTTGTGGCAACGTCCATTGTTTGCACTTAGCGTTATAACACCTAACAAAGATGGCAAATATGATATCTGGCTCACGACAGCACAATATTTGATGTCCTTTCTGAAAAGCAGAGAATCATAAGCACTGATATGTTTAAAAAGTTAGCATTCCCTCTTCCATTTTAAAGAGTTTAGTTATCATAAATCTGACCAGATCTTACAAAGAAGTTAATATATCCTCAGAAGACCCCACATATTTCAATTCAAACTGTTTTCTGACTTGACTTTTTTTCTGTTGTTGCCTAAACCAAAACACAGTCAATGAGAATAAAGCAGTGGTCACAAATATCACTATCTAGTAGTTAATAATATTATTTAAAATGTAATTCTTCCTTCTTGTTTTCTAAATAAAACAGCAGAGACATCAAATCCCAGTCTCCTCCACCAGCCCAGAAACCTCTTGATGCAGACCTTTTGTATTAATTTCATATTGCAGACTTTAGTTTTAGACTTATGTTTAATTTTCATTTGATTTTTACTTTTATTTTACTTGCTGTTTGGTTAGGTTTTGGCAAAACAGTGGTTCAAATGGGGAGGGATATATAATAAAATAGTCATTTGAGACTTTTAGTGTGACAATTTTAGCTTTTATACCAGTAGATAACAGCCTCAAAAACTTGTTGTTAAAATGTAAATATTGTCATTCTTTAAGTAAATGACAATATCTGACATGACATACAGACTTCATTCCTTCTAACTTAATTCAATTGAGGCCAGAATTTTTATAAACGGATGCCTCAAAACTGTCTTTCCCTACAGCTGCACACATACCTGCATGGCAGAATAACACTGCAAAGCATTTGTCATCTGCCTTCGCATTATGTCGAGCCTGCTTATCACATCTATTTTACTTTCATCTTTAAACTCACATGAAAATATCTAACGCTTGGTAGAATTAAAAAAAAATGCAAAAGAAACCTCTTCCTTTCTTAGTGAAAGCACAAATCAAGCCCCTCATGTTTAAGTTGGACTTGTTTATAATGATTTCTCCAGATGATTGATTGTATGAAAACAATTGATCAAAAATAATTAGATCTGGCCGAAATGAATGTTTCCAGGGTATTGAGAATATTAGTTTCTTATAAGGTTGATAAATGATTGCCAGGTCTCTGGGTGAGATTTCACACCCCTTGTAAC
>JBAMYA010000004.1:9963307-9978568 GCA_037176975.1 Arrhamphus sclerolepis | reverse complement strand
ATTTCAATATATATATATTTTTAAGGACACTCTAGAAAAACCAAACTTGTCTCTTGCCTTTTAGACTTTTGTCAAAAGAACCATATTCACGTTATTTGGATGTGGGGCTGAGTGTATATTTATTTTTCAACTCCCCCCAGTTATCTTAGCTTAATGATTCAAAACAATTTGTGTCATCTAGAGTGTCCTTAAAAATATATATATATTGAAATTGTAAACAAATTGTACACACACACACACATACACATATATATATATATATATATATGTATAAATACACACATATATATAACATCCTGACAGAGAACCAATCATGGATATGGGGATATGCCTCTTTAAAGATCAATGTTAAAGCTTTGTGATACCCACTTCAGACAGACATTAAATGCAACAGGTAAATGCAAAAAAAGAAAAAAGTAAAGAAAACCAAGGGGAAAATGTTTTTTCTTTAATGTTTTTTTTACTTTGGGAAAAAAGGAAAACAGAGTAAAATTAAAAAAAAGTGGTAACAACAAAAAACACAGCTAACAAGCATGAATGCACATCAATGGAAACAAAAGGACCAAAAAAATGTACACTAATGATTTGCAGTCGTTATTGACAGACTAATGTGTTAAGGATCCATGTCTCTGCATATTTTATGTGAAGTTGGGTTGTATTTTATTGCAGATAAGATACGTGTAATGTATCTGTGTATTTAACAGGACTTGTTGAAAAGCTCTGTCAACATTAGTGAAAACATTAGCTTGAGGAAAAGATTGACATTTGATCAAGTCTTTTATTTCAGTTCTTCTTGATAATAGAAAATATAGTATATTTTGTCTTCCTGTGCAAATGGAAAAAATGCCTTTCAGAATCATGCTTTTTTTTTTGTCAGTCCAGCATACTTTCAAGAAAATACCAGACCTCTCTTCAGTAACTTCATGCCCAATCTGAAGACCTTAATGCAACATGTAAAGCTTGATAAATGCTTCTGAAAGCTAAACTGACATTTGCACAGTTTCATTTCGTGTTATGTTAATTGGGCTTATGGTCATCCCATAATGCACTACCAAGTACAATGAGGAATTTTCTAACAAAATGCAGCTTTCCCTTTATTTTCACCTTTAAAAAATGGCTGCTCGTGTGGCAAAAACGCTAGAAAATCTCTCATGTTTGCTGACACCAGCATTTTGCTAAATATCTACTGCCACTCATGACGACTAGCACAGACAGAGGACCTTGACATGATTAAGCGCATGGAGGAGGAGCAGCTGTGGAGGAATATCAGAGTGCTGTGTCAAAAAGAGGAGAGTTTAATATGGCTCGATGGTATTTAATCTGCAAGCCAAATCAGCAAATATGAACCCCAGTAAGAGATGGACATAGTCTGTCCTCAACCATAAGCTATATCAAGTATCATGTAAAAGAGGATGGGATTTAAGTGATGGGCTGAGACATAAGTTCAGGGTGAACACACTGCAGTAAATCCTCTGCCTGAAGATGATGGGAGATTGAATCAGAAGTTGTGAAGACGAGCGAAGTGGCAAACAAGAGCAGGGAGCAGCAGCTGCAGAGGTGTCCATGTGCTGCTGTAGCTGCATGACGGAGGACAGTGAGGAGAAGAGTGATGAGAGCTCATGCTCAGGTCTCCAGTGAAGCAACCTGCGCAGAGTGACCAAGCAATCACAACCTTATGCAAATTTGTAGGTGGCAGATGTTCTCATCAGAGAATTGCTTTGAAGTGCAAAACGCTTACTTCATGCTGCTAATGTAGCACTGCACGTAAAGGTTTTTATTTTGTCTTCAAGCAACTGGAGAAGTGAAATAGCAGAACTTAGTCTTGGGGATCAATTCTCTGTTTTTTCTGTCATCTTTCTTTCTTCATTCCTCATTTAATTCATTTATATATTTTTCAATATATGAAAAATATGTAAGCAAAAACCTGAATTGAGGTGATCATGTCCTAGCAAAGCAGACAAATATGGTCGCAGAGGATTCATGAAAGGCAGAACAAATCACTGTCAAGCATGGGTCATGGAGGTCTGCTGAAGTCTATTCCAGGCATCCAAAGGAGGACAGCCTTGTCAGGTCGCCACCCCATTAAAGGGCTACATAGAGTCAGGTCTGATTTTTGGGACGGCCAGATTGTATTTAGATAGATTTTTGACAACTATAACCCATGTGTTTTGGGATTTTTACATTTTATTTATGGGATTTAAGCCAAATGTGGATTAAAATATGATTCCCTTCGGATTTGCACAGATGTGTTTAAATCTGAACGATCTGGTTGCTCAAAGAGAATTTCAAATAGTCTCTTGTGTCCTTTGCAACAGTGATTACATCTTCCAGAGTGACAGAAGTGACAGGGGATTCATTCATTAGCCTGCCTTAGCTGTGCATTAGTTAACAGCTGACCAGCCTGGGTCATGCACCCGCTGCACTGACAGCCACAGTTGGACACAGTTTCCCTGAATAAAGTAATACATAGTTGCCTTCTCCGTTTCTTGAACTTTCTTGTGACCTTTAGAAAGTTTACACTGTGACTCCAACTAATCTGCAACAGTAAAAGCCAGTTCACCACCCTCCATTTTGGTTTGTTTATGTTCTGTGTCTCTAGGTAACCATAGTAACTGTATGGATTAGGGAACTTGTGCAAGGACACACAGATTGGAAGTGATAACTTGAAATATTTACTGTAAACGGTCAGAGAATATATGCTAAAGTCTGATTTAGACTGGCAGCATGAACATAGCCTAACATCCTTTTTTTTGGATCGTAAGAGGAAGCCAGACTATCTGGAGAAAACTCACACAATCACAGGGAGAACATACAAACTCTACACAGAAAGGCCAAAGCCCCGATATGAACCAGGACCATCAGGCTTTGACACCCAAGCCCTCCACATTATCTAAACTGAAAATGTATTTTAAAAACCAAAGATAATGTTATAGTTTTGCAGCATTTATCAGACACTCTTGAAATCCTTGTGACTTGGAGTTGTACCCCCTACAAATGTTGCTTGACACATGACTCATGATCCAGTTTTAATGGCTTTCTGTAGCTAGCAGTGTGAGCAAGATGAAGATGTTTGACGTCTTTCACCCTTCATCGCCTTAACCCAGTCTTTCCTTACAGCTGTTCATGGTGGACAACGCAGCTGATGACTGGAGGATAGCCATGACGTACGAGCGCATCTTCTTCATCTGCCTGGAGATTCTGGTGTGCGCCATACACCCCATCCCAGGGAACTACACCTTCACCTGGACGGCGCGCCTGGCCTACTCCTATGTCCCATCAAAGACAGATGCAGATGTGGACATCATCCTGTCCATCCCCATGTTCCTGCGGCTGTACCTCATCGCTCGAGTCATGCTGCTGCACAGCAAGCTCTTCACGGATGCATCATCCCGCAGCATCGGTGCACTCAACAAGATCAACTTCAACACACGCTTTGTGATGAAGACACTCATGACCATTTGTCCTGGCACTGTGCTGCTGGTCTTCACCATCTCGCTATGGATCATTGCTGCGTGGACAGTGAGAGCTTGCGAGAGGTGCCTGGATATGTTTCTCATACTCTGCCGTGCTGCACAGCATGAAACATAGATAAGGCATAAAAATAGATAGTGTACACACCTCTTAGCTGACTCTGTGTTTGAGCATCAAGATGGAAGGATTTACACCCTCCACAGACCTGACAAAACATTTAATGTAGCACATTTTACATATTAATCTTTGTGTTTCCTTTAGAAATCATGATGAGAAGCATATGAAGTGCACCGAGGTTTGTCAATCTATTACATTTATTATTTATTACAGGTACCACGACAACCAGGACATAACCAGCAACTTTCTTGGAGCCATGTGGTTGATCTCAATCACGTTTCTAACCATTGGATATGGGGATATGGTCCCACACACATACTGTGGAAAAGGAGTCTGCCTCCTGACTGGCATTATGGTGAGCACAATCACATACAGGCTTCCATTATTGGTCTATTTGTTTGTTTTCAATTAAGTTGAAGCTCCATATTGTCAAAGTAGGCTGCTGTTATATCATAGTTGATCAAAAATGTTGAAAAGTTGTGAATTTGTGTTGTTAGGGTGCTGGCTGCACTGCCTTGGTGGTGGCTGTGGTGGCGAAGAAATTGGAATTAACCAAAGCTGAAAAACATGTCCACAATTTCATGATGGACACCCAGCTAACAAAAAGAGTAAGTCAGCACGCCGAGGACTTCATCACAGTGGTTTCACGTCACTTCAGTCTTGACCAAATGCCACTTGTATCTTTTCTTGCCATTGTTTGCTTCACTCTTGTGCTTGTAGGTGAAAAACACAGCTGCGAATGTTCTCAGGGAGACGTGGCTCATCTACAAGAACACCAAACTGGTGAGGAAGATGGACCACGCTAGAGTCAGGAAACACCAGAGAAAATTTCTCCAAGCCATTCACCAGTAGGTGCCATGCTCTTAACTATGACTGCATTTGATCCAGCGGGATTTTTATTTGATCCACACGAACCTGAAATCTGAATTGTTTGACACCTGTAGCAAAATTATGTGCTCATATGAAGGATGTTCGATTCATAACCATGTTTTTCCTGAATTTACAGATGTTCTGTTGCACAGGTTTGTTGATACTACAAGTGTAAAATGGAACTGAATTCACATGCACAAATACAGTTCATTCACACATTGGAGGTACATGCAACAACTGAAATAAATACAAGGTTAAGAACTATCACGATGTAAGGGACATATTCTAACTAAAAACTAACATTAACCTTGAAATGTTCTGGAGTCACAGCAGTATAATATAGATTTTTCTTGGTCCTGTGCTGTCAGGTTGACCTCAGGGCAGACGCATCTAGGTCTCTACTTCACTAGCGGCTGGTCAGACACTTACCTGTGAGCTAATCTTTATGTGGGTCCCTAAGGACTTCTAACTTACTCCAAAACAGTATTGATTTTAGCCTCACCTCACTGTTGTTTTTCCTCACCCAACAGTGCTTACCAGCACTTCTGCTCTGTGGCTCTTCACAGCAACTTTTAAAAATCAGCGCAGTGCTTTATCAAGTGAAGTAACTAGTGAATTTGCTAGTATGCATCTTAATACTAAGGAAAATGTCCCCTCTTTATTACTGTTTGCCTTCTGTATATTGACCTCCGTGTCTCTGTGTGTAACTTTGATCTGCTCATAAATCTTTTGAACAAACATTTACATTTTAAACACATTAAGATGTTAAATTGTGAGACGGGATGTGAGACAGGAACACACAAAAACACAGAAATACTACTCATCCTGCCTGCCTCTCCTGCAGCAGCCTGCATCCAGATTGGTGCAGTTTCATAGTGTTTTCTTTTTTTTCTTTTTTTCTTTTTCTTTTTTTTTTTTTTTTGCTGCTTTCTGGTGTCGCCATGCCCTCCCTGTTGTTTTCAGGTGATTTGCAGCAGTGATGGCAGCATCTTGTGTCCACCTCCTGTTCAATAGAACAACCTAATAATGGAAATTACTCTGAGCTACAGCTCAATCTATAAAGAATCAGATTCAGTGGAGAAAAGTCATGTCCAGCTCTGTATGCAAGAGCAGCTCCACAGCATGGTGTCACCATCCTCCCTTCACACCTTTGTCTTACAGCAATTTGTTCTTGTCCATGAGGTGTAGCGTTCACAGTCTTTATAGGGGACATTGAAGCAGTGTTCGTAGTTTATGTGCAGGCTGCCATGCACAAAGTCTTAATTGAAACTAATATGAAGCAGGATGCAGTATGACAAGTGGAGGGTTGTCAAAGGCCCACAGGTATCCTTGACCTGTCAAGAGGTGATGGTAAAATCAAATCAGACATCATCAAGCTTATTTCCTCAAGTCCTCACCAGTCAAAGGAAATAATGTGAGCCGTAAACTGTTGTTAAATGGAGACTTAGATGCTTAAAGGCACTGTCTGTGCCTTTGAGAATTTCTAAGAAGGTTACTTTTATTTTCTGTACCTGCGATAACCATGATTGGGACCACCAGGAGAAAAGGAGATTAATTTTGAGTGTGAGCACAGCTGCGGTCACCAGAAGCAGTCCAAACACAGAGCAATGACATGCTGGTTGCAGAAAGAAATACGTTGGGAAATATTTTTTGCTGCTGTTCAGAGGTGAGGGGACACCGTAGAGAGGAGGGTTGCAGCAGCCAAACATGAGCAAACTAATTTTTCCATCTGAATATATTTCTATGATGTTGTAATAATTAATTTGTCTACTTCATGTTTCCTTTTTTTTGTTTTTTTTTTTCCTGTTTGTGTCAACACAATGCAATAGAGCTCGGAAGTAAGTCTTCGCCTAACGTAGATAGAGACCTGTTGTGTGCATGCTAATGAGAGCTTGCTCTTGAATCCAGTTATGTTACAAAAAAAAAAATTACACTCCCTCATTTGATAAGTGAAATTCATGCTTCATGCTCCCAGATTATTCTTTTAAAGTTGCTGCACAGGTTTTTATTAGTTCGATATTCAGTTTGAAAAAATCCACACATTTTTTTTTTTTCAGACATGAAGCTTTGAATCGTCAGAAGAAACTCCTTTTGTAGAAAAAGGCTGAATGTTGTTAAGTCACCTATAGATCCACATCAGGTGAATTTCAATTATCAGTGATGGAGGGTGTTTTTCTTTCCGTTTCTGCATGGATGTGATGAGACTTTGACCTTTAATCAGAAAGCCACTGATTAAACTCCAATCAACTGTGTTTTCACATACCGAAGGATGACAGCTAGAGCTCCACACATGACAGACCTCCAGTAGCACAAGTATATAATTTATGATATCCCTAAAAGTCATGTTATATACGACGGAGCAGTCATGCTCATCAGATCAGGGCTCAGGGTCATCTTTCGGCTAGTGGAACCATTGTTACGTCTCTTGCAGCATTTGCAGCCACATTTCATCCATTTCTCTGTTGGATGACACGGTAGCAGCAATCCACACTGGTAAACAACGCAGTAACAAGGACATCCAGCTGTCATGCAAGGATAATCAGGACAATTAGCAACAGAGAGGGTTTAAACATGACTGAGGTCATTTAGATCACACACTTCACCCCACCATGAGCAGGATGCAACCTAATGCCTTACAGAGGGTTTTATGTCATAACAGCTGTGAAATCAAGTGTCCTAGCATAATCATATCATCCGCTTAGGGACCACTGTCCCTTTCCATTCACAAGGTTGAAGTGGGAATCATGGCAGGAAGTGGGAAAGTGAGCGCTTGTTAGCTCAGAGATCAGTGGGCTGAAGATACAGGAAAGTGACCTGTGAGCAAGGTCAGCTTCTGAGCAATCCCATTTGTGCTGGAGAGGCAGTAACTGTGACCGCCAGTGTGAAGCTGTCAGCAGGGACGGGGGGAAAGAAAAAACAAAAAAACAACATCAAGCTGCAGAGTGTTCTCTTTGTCCATTACACTGAGGAAAGCTAGTACTTCTTTCCACCATGCGGTAAATGGGGATCGCCAATAAAAAAAAAAACTGACATGCCCATTTGAAAATATGAACAGAATATTACAAAATTAAACAAAGGTCAGCCTGTAGAGTCAGGTTTGTGGCACTTTTAATGTAATACAAGAGCAGAGCAGTGTTCCTCTGCAGATTGTGGCCTTTAGCAAACAGCAACGATGAACCTGTCAGTCAGTGGTTAAAACATCATTAAGTTAAACACCCAGTTCTGGTAAAATCATGATAAGAAATTATATGAAGTCATGAGAAAACATGGCAACATTTTACAATAATGCACACAAAATGTTGCTTAATTACCACTTCATTATCATTTAATTATAAGAAAACAAACCATGAACGAATGACTACTTAACCATTACTTAATCATCAAGCTTTACTAACACTGCATTTAGAGCCTGAAATACTCTCTGATTTACTTCTATTGTAACTGTGATTCACGATATGTTCAATTGCAGTGTAACATGCTGCACATTAATTATCTACTGATTTCATGTCCTGCAACGTGACTTGAATTAGTCTTCTAAGACTGTAAAAATTGTACAATGTTAACCCACAGTACTGCCTACTTAATGGTCAATTCATCAAAATGAAAAGGGTAACTAGTCAGAAATTAAGTAGTGGTGAGTTCCTCATTTGTTTCCCAATAATTAAGCAGTAATTAAGCTCTTTAGAAAAACAAAACCCAAAAATAAAACAAACAAAAAATGGCTCCTACAGTGTAGCTTATTGTACCAAATCATATGCAGAAACACCAGAAACAGATATTGCGGTTCAGTCCACATCTGAAAAATAAGGGAACGCTGGATCTGGTCTACAAGGGTGAAAAGCTCATGGTCTTTATTAAATATGCATTTAAAACTCTGGTCAAAATTCCTCTCACAGGAATGGAGGCTGTGACAAAGAGAGAAAGTGAGGATGTTGGGGTAAAAAAAAAATACTGAGCAGCACTAACTGAGATTGCTTTAAAAGATTTAGTGGGGTGATGAAAAGCTTAACGTAGCCGTTTTCCCCTGATGAATAGCAAGCAGATTGAGAGTGCCTGTTCACAAGGGGAACTGCCTGTGCAGAGTGATTGACTGAGGAAAAAAGACAGAATGTAACAGATAGGATAAGTAGGATTCTGCATTCTGACCTTGAACTGCCCTGTACACCCCTTCTGAGAGCTATCCTTCTTCTGTCTGTGAAATGTATATTTCTAGCAGGTCTTACATCTGTTGTGAAGCCATCGAACACCTAATATGTATCATCTCCTCCTTTTGTTTCACACACTTACTTGAATGATAAAATTTCTTCTTTGCACCGGTTTTCTCTACTTGTCCGCTCTGTTAAGGAGCATTTCAGGGCTTAGTTGTCAGGACCTTATCCTCTGTCTTCAGTTTCCTTCAGAGACTCCTGTGGCACCCTCTGTTGGTCTAATCTCTCATCTTCACTGCACATTCCCCCTCAGGAAAAGAAAATAGAAAAAAGAAAAAGAAAGTCACCCTCTGTTGCACTGCAATGGGTACATCTCAAACAATTAGTGCCCCCCACCCTTTTTTTTCACATTACATTTGCATTTGATTTAAACACAACCTAAAGATCACCTCAAACTGCATTAATTTCACAGTTACTTAAAAAGTTTGTTATACTCAGACAAAGTCTGAAACATGGGCACGCTTGTCTTCATCAGTGCATTTGTCCTTCGGCTCACTGGCCAGTCTGTGAGAGAGAAAAGCAAAAGATGAATAAATATCTTGAAACCACATGGGGTTGACCCTATAATTCTGCACAGTTGCTGTTTTTCAATCCCCTGAGAGAACGTGCAAGAACAGCCCTTGGAAGCCTAATTAAACAGGAGATGTGAATTATTTAAGCATGTTGTATGAAATAGGTAAGTTACTTTTTTCAGACTTTTAAAATAGGACTTTTGGTTAATAAAGGAAATAAAATGCTTATGTTTTTCGTTTTATAAGTTGAGTATAATAGAGCAAATTAAACCTTTTAAGGCTTTTTTTTAAAGCAAATAATGAAACATGTTCTGTCAACGATGCAAGATGGAATCTCAGATTGTGATCGTTCAGCTTTACTATTCTGAGGTTGTATTTTATAACTTAATTATTGGAAGATTCCTAATCAGAGGCAGTGTACATAGCAGATAGTTGTGATTTAAATGTTAAAGATTAACCTCGGTGTTTACATAAAACAGAAGCAGGTCTCTATGGCTTTTGAGTGGCTTAGCCATTTCTAACATAAAAGAGTTGCTTTAATCAGGGTCAAGCAGAAACAGGACTTCATAAGTGCTTTTCACAGGCACTTTGATGAGTCCCACTCATTTGTTTAGTGTGGTTAGAAGCGCTGGTTTAGTGGGACGCAGAGCTGATCTCATTCTCCTCAGTGGCAGCTTCCCCCGGCCTTCTGTGGTCTCCTTTCCACTTGCATGCAGCTCAACCAAACAAACTGACCCCCTGCAATCCCTGCATTCTCTACACACATCCTGTGCATGTCCTAGGAGTGCTCTCCATGTATATGCCTTGTGTGTGCGCATATTTCAAATCTCTGATAGCGTTCATTTACCGGGTTCTGAATGGTCTTGTGTTCAGATTGAGAAGTGTTAAAATGGAGCAACGCAAGCTGAATGACCAAGCAAACTCACTAGTGGACCTTGCTAAGGTAAGCTAGACCATCACAGTCTACTGTTGCATTGTACAATAGGTTTCTTTCACTTGTGTGAGTGAAATCAATTGCATGCTATTTCAACCACTGAATCAGCTCTGTAATCTTACCTACCTAAAGTCTACAGGTGTCAAATAAACAGACAGGCTTTACATCTGTGTAATGACTGTGAATGTCTGCACTGATCTGAGAATCTGAGTGCTTAGATATGAAATAACAACCTCTCCTTTTTTTACAGTGTAAATTCTCTCCCCAGGACATATGCTCTTGAACATTTCTGAATGGGAGTAATGAGAAACTGTTTTGTTAAAAACCCAGTACAGTTTTTCTCTTCATGCATTCCCTAATGTTTGTCTTCAGATGCACAAAACAGAAGTCGACAAAGCTCAGGGAAAGACCAGGCTCAGTGCCAGCCTGACACAGCAGAAACAGTAACCTGGGAAGGGAGACACACTGTGATCTGATGATTCAGCCAGAAATAAAGGCAGAGAAAAGGAGGAGAGAAAAGCAGAGCGCTCTGACATTCAAAAGTACACCACAGTCAGGCTGGATTCAGGCCAGCATGTCATGAAAGGTATTACTTAATATTGCCTAATCATCTCATGCTGTAAAACAGCAGTGAGAGTTGGGATATGGCATTGGGAAAAGGTGGCAACTGGCCAGTGTCCCTCAGTCGGATTTTCAACTTGTTCTGGGAGCCTGTGACCATTAGAGGGCAGTGTAACCTCTGTATTCTCATAATCCCAGTTAGAGATGAGACTGAACATGAGTTTCTTGAAAGATGCATTGCCACTGCGGCGCACTTCCTCAGATCACATTGTACTCCCTCAACTCATTATGTCCTCTGCAGCCTCTATAAAACGTTTTGTTTTCTTTCTTTTTTTTTAATTTAACTGAAACTGTTTTTTTCCACACCATCTTTACCGCTTTTTCCAATTTTACATAAATTCCCTGTCTTTAAATTGCAAAATTGCTCACTCAAGCTGCTTTTGAAGCAATCTTTACTGCTTACTCCCCTTTTTCCTTTGATTAACCTGTCCAGAAACGGGCTGATGATGACAATTTGTGGGCTTTATTTCATGGTTGAAGTGTCTTCTTTCTCTTTGACTTCCCCTCTCTGTCAGTGACATTTGCCCCATCATAAATTGCAGGACCTCGTTTTATGACATCACTATTTACTGTGTTCATGCTCCTTTTCATGAGTAACAGCTAGACCTGTATTAGTTCAGCTCTATATTTAGGGCTCTCTCTAACTGCAATTTAAGTATAAAATTAGAGTGAAAAAGGAAAAGAAACCACCTAAGATAGCAATCTCGCTTTAGTATTTAGTAAACCACACAAATATCTTAACATAACAAGAATCTAAGGATTGCAAGATGTAGCTGAAGACAGTGAAACTCATTACTGTCACTTTGAGAAGAGTCAGTGTTTAGATTTAGTCCACACTGCTACACATAAACAACCGATCCCATTTTTCCTGTCTCAGATCAGAAGAGGACAAGGTAAGTGATAGATAACATCTCCTCCAGGTTTACAGGGATTATAAATCTGTGCTGAATAATATCTCAGAAACTGCCTACTGGCGACTTCACACCCAGAATCCGTGTGAAATGTGATATGGATTTCTGAATATGTTGTTGGAGACTATGGAAGGGATTTTTTTTTTTCAACACAGCAGATATTAAAAAGAAAGAAAGAAAGCATCATCAGCAAATGCCTTCTTCTTTTGTCTCCTCAAGGTCATAGGCAAATACACTTTGTTCTGCCTGGAAACAAAACCTATAATCAATTAAAAATAGTACAAAGGTAATACATAAAATATTGAAACTGCACAAACACACACATATGTATATATCATCTCTCTTTTAACAGCATTGCTAGATGCCAATAGATTTATTCACCTTCTTTCTTGAACTTTATTTTTGTGATATACCAAATGTTTTTCACCGCTGAGCAACCTGTGACATCATATTTCACTTCTATGGTTTTTACTTTCCTAACATTCCCCCTGAATGTTGACCACATTTCTGTCCAACCTGTGTGAAATAATGCAGTAAGAACACGCAGGGCAAAGTATCTATGCGCTTTTTGTGCTTTTCACTGGAACAGTTGTGGTTTCACTGCATTAAACTCATATTGCAGTCGAGTGTAAGTGCGCTCACAGTCTCACCAAGTTCTCTTTTACTCACAAATTCTCCTTGCCATATTTCCTTTATTAATTAATGTTTTCTCTTGAAGCTACAGAAAAGTACCTGGGAAAAGGCATGAAAATGCATTTCTAGTGTCTGGATATAGCCTGAATAGAGTTTAATGGTTTTAACCATTATTTGTCCAATATCAGATTATGATATTACTAAGATCTTTTCTTTCTTTCTTTTTTTAAGGTCTGTCTTTGTACACAGTTTCATTCCATGGGCCATAAACATCCTTTATCTGATTTTGAAAATTCATGCAGTACCTGCTTCAATATACTTTAAAAGGACCGTGTACCCAGATAGTATCTTACTCTGAACTCACTATTAGAATACATGAAGCATGTGTAGGAATTAAAATACTATTTTTTGTTGTTGTTTTTTTAAATTAAGTATCATTGAATTATTTGCTCTTTGTTTTTGTTCATCAGACATTTTTATTGTATATGTAGGCCTGATGTCTGGAATTTAATGTGTTTTGAAAGTGTTGCTTTTCACTGCCTTTTGCACTTTTCTTTTTCAGACTGAAGTTGTTTTCTCTCTAATTGTGTTTTTTTTTTTTTTTTTTTTTAAATGCACACATCCAGTGTTTTGAGGTGATTCATAACGAGTTTACACCAGTTAGGAAAATGATTGCTTAAAGTGTGTTTCCTCTGTCCTGTTGCAGACTCAAAACATCATGTATGACATGGTATCGGACTTAAATGAGAGAGGCGAGGACATGGAGAAGAGGATCGCCCTGCTGGAGACAAAACTAGAGACTCTACTGAGCAACTTGCAAGCTCTGCCTGGACTCATCAGCCAGGTCATCAGCCAGCAGCACAGGGACTTCCTGGAGGTTCAGCTCCAGCCTTACGACAAACATAGTCCTGAGCGCTCACAGTCAGTGTCACGAAGGAGGTCGTCCTCCACAGCACCGCCCACCTCCTCAGAGAGCAGCTAGAGTCCAAGGGGAATGCCTCCACTGAAGACTTTTGCCATCATATGGCCGAGTTGCATTTATCGTAAAGCCTTATGGTTTCAATAAGTATTATCCAAATTCTGATGACAGAATCTGAGTTACAGGGGACAATGCATTTTAATGGATAACCTCATGCTGTTATTGTTTTTTATTACCTCAAAAGATGTTGTTATCCTTTCTCTGGTGACATGACCACAAATAATGGCGCTTCCCTAACCCTAAAGCCTATCAATGGGGCTGTGATATGAACTCTTCTCCATCTCTATGCAGAGGTAGCCAGTTCTAGGTGGCAAGGTTACCAGGTTTGAAACTACTGCACTAAAATAGTGCTTCTCACAGACTTTATGCTTCTGCTGGCTTGATTTAGTTGCCGTGTTCCTTAAAGCAAACTGAGAAACTACTGAGGAATCAGTCCTGTCAGTGATACTGTGGAAAATCGCTGCGTTTGATGGCCTGGAGTAGAGTGACAGCAGAAAGGAGACGAAAATTGCTCCAACACACTGTCACTCTTGAGATACCTTAAAAAGCTTGGAATGTGGGAAAAAATAAAAATGAAAAATATGTATCTTTTAGGTTAGAGACAGCATCAACTATAGTGGTTTTATTTTGCAGAGTGCCCCTGTAGAATGACTATTTTTGGGGCGACACTGCAAATAATTTAATCCTCCAGTCAAAATGAATGCATCAGAATCTGTACTTGCACTTACTTTTTAATCAATGCACTTCAATGCTGACTGACATATGATATGAAGATATGTTACTCATTAAAAGAAGAAAATGTAAGATGTTTGGGCATGGATTTATTATTGTCAATTCTCAAATTGTGGCTAGTGTTGATGAGTCAAGTCAAAGCCCTTTTTTTCTTTTTCTGTACCTCACAAAGAGCATTCACACTGGCCTGCAGGGGTCTACAGAAATGCACTGAGTGATCATAAATTCAATAATTACCCCATGTCTTTCTGTGTCCTACCTCCTGTCCCTCTCGCCTGTGCTATTTATGCTTGCTGTCATCTCAACTGGGCTACAACAAATGCTGAACTGTAAACCATATCTACCTTTTGAAACTGAAAGAAAATGCCTATTTTTATATATTTTCATGAGGACAAGCACACCTCTTACAAGTGAACAAATGACAGCAAGGAACCGTGAAGAGGTAGATTTAGCTTACGTGCATATGTCTTGAACTAAAGTTAAGATACATAAACTTGTCTTTAAGGTTAGTTTCTGAACATATTAAATGATTTGACAATTTGTACACTCTAGACATTAATACTAAGTGTATGATTGTAGTTGCTAAAGCAATCTCTTCAAGGTTCACAGAGGGTAGCTTGGGTCAGGGGAGATCTGGTGGTCACTCATCAAAACAGCAGCACTGATCTTGTTCAACCAGCTCATCAACTAAATGATAAATCAGCCAGAAGGTAAAGAAAATGACAGATGTCCAGTCTACAAACTTTAGCAAAATAGAAACCAATGAAAGATCAAACTGTATGCGACTTCAATGATCAACAATAAAAATACACAATTAGACAGGTCTGTGTCCTTTTTTATTGTGTGAGATGTTGTACTGAATTAAAAGGGGGATTTGTATTAGTATAAACATTCAACACAGGTGACTAAGATCCAGGTAGCCCTGGATCTCCAGCTGATTTAAATGAATGTGGGAACCATGCAATAGGCATGAAGATGCGTCATTTTAAAAGCTCTGAGAGATATGGGGAAAGGTAAGCTGACTATACTTATGGGGAAAGGATGCAAGGTCATTGTCTTTCTCTTGGATTTCATTTGTACACCACAGGAACACTGAAGACCAATTGCTGAGTTGTGGAAAAAATTAAAACTACATTGTAATTTCCCCATCAAATATTAAATCAATATATTTCTTTGCAATCTTCAGATTTCTTTAGATAATTAGATAGATAGATAGATAGATAGATAGATAGATAGATAGATAGATAGATAGATAGATAGATAGATAGATAGA
>JBAMYA010000004.1:9941490-9959191 GCA_037176975.1 Arrhamphus sclerolepis | reverse complement strand
GATAGATAGATAGATAGATAGATAGATAGATAGATAGATAGATAGATAGATAGATAGATAGATAGATAGATAGAACTGCTGTCCAACGCCCACGCAACTATATGTCAAATAAATATATTTTATCATAAAGGTAAGGTACGACGGAGTAGTAAGGAGTCCGTGCTTTACTGAGAAAAGTTCCACTTGTTACAGAAACCGTAAAAATAAAAAAATTAATTAAATAAAAATAAAGGAAACCGTAATTTTGTCCTGTGAGTCAAGACACAGGGCAAATATCTCACTCTACCTCGCGAGACCTTCCGCGAAACCGCGCACAACCGTGTGTGGCGTGTGAGCTAAACAGCTAAACTTCGCAACTTCTATGTAAAATCTATTTAATTTTTTCTCCTTAACGCCAATCGAGCACCGGACTCACTTTCAACATGAGTATACTTGCCAAAATAGCAGAGATTGAAAATGAGGTAAGGTAAAAATAAACGGTTGTTTTACCCATTATTTCGGTCACGTTTTTCTTTTAGCTAACAGGCAGCTACGTGTTAACGGAAATATAAAAACAGCTGGGCCTCGTTTAAACTACACTTTTCTGATACATAATCTTTACAGGCTAAGGATTTTCAGGCAACTTAATTTATTTATTCGTTTGACTTGTTAGCATGGTAATAGAAGAATGTGACAGTTGGGTTATAGATGGTGAATTAGTTCTGTAGAAAATAACTGAAACAGCATAAACGTTGTCCAGACATATTTGTTCCTCTACAGTTATCCTTTTAGACGAGTCGCTGCTGGCATGTGGTGCTACTTTCTGCATTTGCAAGTATCCTAATTCAAGCACTCGTGGAAGTCATGTTAAATATAAATTATATGAACGATGATACAGGATCATTACAAGTTAATGAATGCTGCCTCTAACGGCCCAAATCGATGCCCGGCGTTTGCGTATTGGTAGATATCCAATATCGGTGATTAATTATTGAACCTTATACCTTAGAAAGGACTAAAGGCTTCAGGTTGGACTTAAACATTTCATTCCATACTCAAGAATGACATCTAAGTCAGTTGTTACATCAACTACAAAAAAGGACAACTGTGCACCAGTGTTAAAATTCTAAATAAAAATCAAATAAATTAAATTAAATGTAGCTGAAACTGACTATACATAGAAATGAAATCTCTGATCAGTTCAAATTTCCACTAGATGACTCACATATTTTGTTAATCTCAGGATGATATCCAATCCTAATATTGGATCCCTACTTTCAACATGTTATAGAATAAATGAGCTGTAAGTGAGGAACAAAATGCCTCTTCAGTTCTGAGTCTTCCTCTGTCTACGTGGCTCATTCATGCCATCATCTCTTCACTTAGAAGCTGAGGCTGTACCCCAACCACCCTGAATTATTTTATTTATTTATTTATTTATTTTTGTCTGTGAATGCTCTTCCTCACACTGTCAATTTAATCTTTAGTCATTCTGATAATTTACAAATTACACAATGTGCTAAGTCAGTCTAGTTAATAACAATTAGAATTTCAAAGTACGCTTTTTCAAATCAGTGCATAAAAAAAATAAATCTTTGCGGTCTTCTTTTATGCATCAGTATTTATCACAGTTTTTGTTTGAAAACTATCAGGATTTTCTCACTTGGTCAACAGTTGAAATCATTTGTGTGTTTGTCATTTTTTTTTCTTATTTTTTTATTTTGCAGTGGAGTCCTCAATAATAATAAGCATTTATTGCTTTCATATAATTTATAAAAGGATAAAAGGCCATTTTTGTTGAGTCAGCAGTTTATGTTTTATTATTTTATAAAACAGACATTTAAGAGGCCTGTATTGGGATATGGGACGAAAGCATTGCTATATAGACAAGATTTTTTGTAAAAAATTTAATATATGAGTTACCTTTGTCATGTACTGTCACTGTGATGAACTTACGTTGATGCAGTTCAACTTGGTCCATGTTATTCAACAAAATGTGTCTGTACTAGTTCCTGCATCCCTGCAAATGCTTCAGATATTTCACAGCAGAAGAAACAAAACCCTTAACAAGCTGTCAGTCTCTTGCAGAGAGATAAATGAGACCAGTTTAAGCAATCTCTAAGTAATGTCTTTTTGTTTAGAGCTATTTTCTGCCTCATTACAGACTCTAAATTCTCCACTCAATCCTTTTACCTCCTTATTAAAACATCGCTATGCAAACTGGTTTTAACTCCTATTGCAGATGGCTAGGACGCAGAAGAACAAGGCCACAGCTCACCACTTGGGTCTGCTCAAAGCACGTCTGGCCAAACTGAGAAGGGAACTCATCACACCGAAAGGAGGCAGTGGCGGTGGAACAGGAGAAGGTATGTTGATCACATGTGCTGGGGGAAAAAAATGTACATCTATATTTATTTTTCAACCACCTGGTGACTCTCATACCTAAATAAGATAGAAAAAAAGACTTGACAGCTAGATTTTGTTGAATTTTAATATCCACTGCATGTAAAGGAGTCATACATATGTCTCAGCAGATTGATGACAAATGACCAAGAGGTTCAGCATTAGTAACTGTTTTAAAAGAACAGGAGAGCACAGTAGACGAAGCGTGAACTAAAGTCTCAGCTACTGTCAAGAAGCAGGAGCTGAATACATAATAAAATCATAAATGAATAACAAGGCCATGCATGAAATATTTTTTTCAATTGCACCATACTGCAGATTTAGTCCACTTGCTGCTTCATTTCTGTCATGCCCCTTGAATCCTCCTAATGGATACCGTTTCAGCATGATCTGTTAAGATTCTGGTGTCTTTTCTGTGGCTTACAGGTTTTGATGTGGCAAAAACCGGTGATGCTCGAATTGGCTTTGTTGGTTTTCCTTCAGTGGGCAAGTCAACTCTGTTAAGTAACCTCGCAGGTGTGTACTCTGAGGTCGCTGCCTACGAGTTCACTACTCTTACAACAGTACCTGGAGTCATTCGGTATAAAGGTGCCAAAATTCAGGTACAAGATTTTTATTTATTTATTTATTTATTTTTCATCCTGCAGTGATGCACAATGTGGTTGGGTTTTAGCAAGCTGCTAATTTTACCTTCTGGCGTTTTGTTTTTTTTCTTCTTCCCAAAGCTCCTCGATCTCCCAGGAATCATTGAGGGAGCTAAGGATGGCAAGGGCAGAGGCAGACAGGTCATCGCAGGTAGAGTTGTGATTATTAAAAATGAACAAAACAAGATGTGAGAAGACCAATAATGTTTTATATTCAATCATAATTTATTAAATAATGATTTATATTTCCCCGTGTCTATATAAATGCCGAGGTTTAAGTCATAAATTGTGTTGCTTCTGTCAGATAATGCGTTTAGATAAAAGGTTACTAAAATGAATAGATTTTCCGTAAAACAGTTTTTTTACAGCATATGGATTTTTCTTCCACTTGATCACTGCTTCTTACAGTCTCCAAATAGCTGTCAAGGAGTTTGTACAAACACTAAACATTTAACTGTATTTTTGCAGGCAAAAGGACGAGATCACAGTTTCATTCAATAGCTCATTTCCTCCTGTACCCACTGAAAACCTAATAGGATTCCTACACCTACTGCACCAGTAACTCTCACTCTCCCCCTCTCTCTTTTTTTTTTTTTCTTCTTCAGTGGCTCGAACCTGCAATCTAATCCTCATAGTGCTCGATGTATTGAAGCCTCTTGTTCATAAGAAGCTAATAGAACATGAGCTTGAGGGCTTTGGCATCCGACTTAACAAGCAACCGCCCAACATCGGTTTCAAGAAGAAGGACAAAGGAGGCATCAACTTTACAACTACAGTATGCATTACACAGCAAAGCGGGGCTTTTTATACATACATATATATGTGTGTATGTATACATATATATGTATATGTATATATATATGTATGTATATAATAAATAGATAGATATACACACGCACCCATAGATATTCATTCTGACATGACATGTCTCTCTCATTAGTGTGCGCAAAGTGAGCTCGATGCTGAGACGGTTAAGAGCATCCTGGCAGAGTACAAAATCCACAACGCCGACATCACTCTGCGCACGGACTCCACCGCTGATGACCTCATTGATGTGGTGGAGGGAAATCGGTGAGCTGCTGAAGTGCCAGAGTAGGCCTTTCCTTAGTCATTCCATATGGGTGTGGCCTGTTGGAATCTGAAATCCTTCACTACACCAGTGCAGATGTAATTAAAGATGCGGTTTGTGTCACTGCATCCAGTCACACTCAGTTGCTGCCGTGACTTGTGCAATAGCAATCGAACAAAGGATTTGAAAGTGTAATAAATGGTTCGTTCAAAGAAATACTGTGAGGGGTGTAATAAGTAAATTGGGCCCCGTATTATGCTGCTGTGTTAATTTATGCACACCCCGCGACTGCAGCCATTTGTTATAAAGCGCAGGGTTGGTATCGTTGTAATGTCCATGTAGCTGTAACAAAGCATTGGCAGGTTCTCCCCGGCATGAATGTTTCATCTTCACGGTGAGAACATCAAAAGAAAATAATAGGAAGCATAATGTATACTAATATTATAATGGAATATTACAAGCACAAACTCACGACTGCAAACCAAAGCAACCGTACTGTAAGAAAAAAATGTATAGATAGATATGCAAATCTATGAAGAACTTTAGTGTTTTTTTTTATGTATTTGAGTTTATCACATACATCAAAATAACATGCAAGCAACAGTAACAATGACTCGCTGATAGAGCAACATACAGACGAATAAGTCAAGACTTTGATGCTAAAATGAGAATAAAATCCCAATCCTAAGCCTCTTCTATTTACAGCTTCTTTTAAATACCGTTGCAATATTTAGAGTAAACTGTAAGATAAAAGGTTACCATATTCTGTGGAGGATATTATCTTTTTCATGCAACATACACATCAAATAATCTAAGAATATATTGTGACATAATGCCATTTTGTTCTAAAGGGAACCTTATCTGTTGTTCAATGTAACATACATGTTCTAGAACAGAACTAACGTTAACTCCCTAAATTTATCAGTAATCAAACAATTTGACATCGCGAGCAGTGTGATTATATGCATTGAAAAGTGGTAAATAAAATCTTGTGAATCTCTTGCCTCACCAGATGTCAGAACATTTTTATTTTTAACCAAGACCTGAAGCACTGAGTGAGACTGCCTATTTCCGGGTTCACGCTTGTTGTCTGCTCAGGTTTAAGAATGAAGCTCAATACAACAGTAAACCCGACAGCAATGCAAAATTCTGAAGCCCGACCCAATTCAAAACCCGATACTGACAGGAACATGTGCACCTATACACACACTTTGGTTGAAAAGAGGCTGGTTTTATTTTTGATTTGCATATCAGCAAACTCAGTGGAACACATCCAGCTGCTCCGAATGCACAACGTTTTGCATGTCTCCAGTGCAAACATGAGATAACATCATATCATTGACCTGTCCAATATGAAGCCGACAAAACCTTCTAGCAAACTACTCAATTTAATAAGGATAAATAACTCTTCACATTTTTTTCGTTTTATTTTAAAAGCAAAATTGGCTCAACAGGGTACGCTGGGTGCTCACCAACTTTATCTCTTTTACAACAGGGTGTACATCCCATGTATTTATGTCCTCAATAAAATTGACCAGATCTCCATTGAGGAGCTTGACATCATCTACAAGGTGCCCCACTGTGTTCCCATCTCAGCCCATCACCGCTGGAACTTTGACGACCTGCTGGAGAGGATGTGGGACTACCTGAAGCTTGTGCGCATGTAAGAGTTATCTTTTTCAGGGGGCTGTGAATGAGGGTGAAGGTAGTCACGGATTTCAATGGTACAATACAGTGAGTTAATTGAAGAAGTAAAAGAAAAAAAAGAAAAAGAAAGGTTTGCATGTTCAGACTGACATGATTTGTTCACTTGCAGCTACACAAAACCCAAAGGCCAGCTCCCTGATTACACAGCTCCTGTTGTACTCCCTGATGGACGAACTTCAGTCGACGATTTCTGCTTAAAGATTCACAAAAACCTCATCAAAGAACTCAAGTAGTGAGTATTCTTGAGTTAGCTAAATATTTCACCCCTAAAACTACCAGGATCATAGCATTTCTAAAGGTTTTGTAGAAGCAACGGGCCTGGAAACAGCATTTCCAGTGAGGGGAAACATTATTTGAGATTTTTAAAAAAAGAAGAGGGTTTTTTTGTTGTTGGTGGTGGTGGTGGTTTTTTGGCAGAAATGCAGAAGAAGATATGCATGGCCAGACACACAACACAGCTGTGAAACACGGTTCTCTGAATCTGTTGCCTACACCTTTAAAGGCACATGTGTTATCATCTGAAGGGCTATGAAACAACTAACGTTTATGATTAGATGACCTTCTGTGTCAGAAGTCCTTATTCTCGAGACAAACAGGCTCCATTAAGTGATAAGTGTGTCAGTTAAGTTCAGTTTATTTTAGTTTCATTCAGTTCATTTTAGCTCACTTCAATTCAGCATTACTGTATTAATCCCCAAAGGGAAACTATGTAATTAGTAAATAATAATAATAATTATGTAGTGAGATGTCTTTCTGCATGCTCATTTGAAAACTTTGGTTGTAGTGGGGCCTCACTAGTATTTGCTACTTTAATCTAGATGTCACCCAGCATAAAGCGGAAATCTCTTATCAATGTCGTGCAAAGTCGATCATGGGTGCATTGATAGAGACGACTCAGTGGATCTGTGCTTCTTCTCTTGTTATTGCTATTGTCCAGGAAATCTGAATTATGAAAAAGTCATTGTGAAAAGGAAGAGTAGGTTTTTGGTTATGATGTGGTGTACTCTTGAATATAGCTCCAGTATGATCATCTTTCAGTATTTCAGTTTTATTTATTTATTTACATTTATTAGTTAACAGCAGATCCATATCTGCTATTGTTGTAATACTGATCTTAACCATCCTGGTACAATCAAACTAAATCCTCTTATGCTCTCGTCTGATTAGCCAATATAGTGGGTTAGGGTTGGGCAGACAATCTACACTTCTTAAAAGTAACACAAGCTCTTGTTCAGTTTGTTTTCACCTTCTCCTCTTGAGTGGTCTCTCAGGATCTTATCATCTTCTCAGGACATTGCACGGCAAGCATATTTCCAACAATCGCCACGTCAAGGAAGAAACATAATTCGCTAAAACGTAAATCGGTAGCTGCTCGACAATCTCGCCAACAGAATAACTGCTGATATTTGGACTAGCAGCATCAGCCTAAATTCTGCACAGTACACTGATGAAGATGTGTTTCGCGCATTCAACATGCAGCGCAGTTGTGACGTTCATACATTAGCTGAGCAGCTGCAGGTGCATTTAATAATGGGCTTCAAATGTAAGGAGGTCTAGAAGATCTGCCCAGCCAGCGCTGTGAGTAATGCTGAACTCCTTAACCCATAGAGTGGCACTCACACTTTCCAGCTGCCTGTTAACAAGAATCTTTTGGCACAGAGAAGCATTGCTGAAGCCATGGAGGTTGAATGTAAAATAGCTTCTTTTCCTCCCCCTTTTTTTTTTCCCCTCCTCCTCGTGGGCCTTCTGCAGCAGTACACATCAGCTGCTGGAACAGCACATATGATATCCCACAGTTTCAATAATCTATTATCGTTTATTATATTGTATTTAAACTTATGTACTTTAGGCTAGTACTCAATTTTAAGTACGTGTGTTATACTTGGTCTGAGGGAAGTATGTGCATCGCTCATTTAAAACGACACAATCACTTTAATTGCTACACTGGTGAAGCATTGATTGGAGTGTTCGGTTTTGGATCCCAGACTATTTGTTTTACCAGCAGCTTCTCATGGGTGAGCCAAAGTCATTAATCAGTCTGTATGTTACCACTTGTGAGCAGTGCACGTCCTCGAGGGAATGGATGGCTCAAACGATGACACATGAAATTAGGTGGAGGTTACGTTACAGTTGGTGCAGGTTATTATAGCAAATGATGAACAGTGAATTTCATGCAGGAGTTGTCTTTTCTTTCTTACTTTCTTTCTTAATGTAATAACATTATTATATTCTTTCTTAGCGCACTCGTGTGGGGCTCTTCTGTGAAGCACAACCCTCAAAAGGTGGGCAAGGACCATGTGCTGGAGGACGAAGACGTTATCCAGCTGGTGAAAAAGTAAAAAGAGTTGTAAATCACTGCATGACACGTGTTTCCACAAAGTGTTTTGTAAAGCTGCTCAGTACATCACCAAACATTTGAGCACCTCTTTCATGCATCTCCAGGTTGTTATCTTGAAATAAAAGTGGTAACACAAATGTGTTGCCTTTGAAAGAACAACAGTACTTAACACCATGAATAGTTCATATTGAATATTGGTTAAGTCATGCATTAAAACACCTGTACAATAAAAATATAATGGAATCTCCCTGGTGTCCTTTTGTGTGTACCTGTACAACAGTGTTATAATAAAAGTTGCGATCTTGAGGGGTTTTTTTTTTTTTTTTTTTTTTTTAAATATCCTCTGGGTCTCGTTTGAAAGCGGTGTCCAGCCTAGTGATTTATGTGACATTGATGATGAGGGCAGTTATTCAGGCTGGTGGCCTGCTCCCTCTCTTTAGTGGGGACAGCCACTCAGGTTAATCAGTTCATTCACTAGATGCAATATGGGGTTCATCAGCTGCCAGCTGTTCACAAGTAACAAAAGTCTCAGAGCAAAATAAATTAAAAAAAAAAAAATTATTAGGGAGCACTGGGTGCATTTCTAAAGGCCTGAGAGTTAACGTGGTAGCGTGCAGCAGTCTGCCATTTTGTTGATTGCAGTAATTGAAGCCAGCGCATATACAAACATATAGATCGAAGTATGATTTGGACAAACTAGAAATTCAGATTAGTTTCAGGTTACTTTTTTTAACGTTGAACCGTGTATGTGGCACATTCAGTACACTGAAAAGATGAAATTACGTGAGCTTTGTCAGGTTGAGTAATCGGACTCTTCGATTTAACCAAATGCAGTTTCTCTAAAATAGAAAAAAAACAAGGGTGTTCATTTTAACATACTCTAAACAATCAGTAGCATAAAATGCAACACGAAAAGATTGTACCCAAGATAAGGTCTTGTCAGGTTTGTCAGCACTTACTGACGCTAAAATAAACCTGCAGTGGTAAAGAAAAGACAATTTACTGCCATATGTGACGAGCTGGTTGTCAAATAATATTGTTTAATAATTATTGGTGACATTCCGTATTCAAGTTTAAGTTACTGTGAAATATTTTATTCAAAATCAAAGATCCAAAATAAAAAAAGCCAAGGTGTGAGAGAGACAACGTCCACAGCACAATAATGGATCTTGAAGTATTGTACGGAGTTTATTTGATGTTATACACTGAGGTTCCTTCCAATCTATACAAATGGGCTCTTTTTAGTAAAAGCTGCAGTGGTTGAGGGTAATGTGTGTCTGTCCAGCAACAGCAGGATCAACCCTCCTCAGACACCGCCTCTTCCCCTCCCCCTTTCGCCCTGTAAATTATAGCAGCACTTTAGCTAATGAAAGAGTTGAGGACTGGGCACTAATAAAAGCCATTAAGTGAATAAAGCACTTCCCTCTCTAACAAAATTAAAGAATCTACCCATTTAGAGAGGGCAGACTCTGTATTAATATTTATGAAATGCGGAACCAGCAGCCCCCCCAAACTCCCCAACCAACATCCAATCCCAGACTGACCAAGTCCTCTTTGCCAGTGCACCTATCCCAAGAGAACATCACCAACCCCTCCTAGCTTGAAGGAGGGGCAGGAGATGGGGACTTGAAGGGTGCTGAGGACGCAGTCAGGGCAGTCTGTCTCCAGTAGAGCAAGCCTGAAGATCCCAACGCAGCGCTCTGGTCATCCAGTGGTCCTCATCCCTTCTCAGCTGCCTGTATCAAACTTCAACTTTTTCAGGCCAGAAGATGGACAGGTGGGTTTTTTGTTTTTTGTTTTTGGAGAGACCCAAAGAAAGTCTATGGAAGTTGCTGGTAAAATCCAGAGTAAGTTAAGACTGACTCTCACATTTATAGTGTTTAAATGATCGTTTGTCAGGTTGGGTAGTGACCTTCAGTATGAAAGAGCACTTGATGTCATTTTTGCTTTAAATCTTCTGTCATCAGTCAGCTTTTGAACTGCGTCAAAACGACGATTTGCAGGCGACGTGACAGCGACTCCTTAAAGGTATTTGCCAGAGTGAGCATTTGAAAGACAAAAAAAAACAACAAAAAACAGCAAAACCAAGGTAAAAAACCAAAAGTCCAAGGTAAGGAAGCATAATACTCATCAGCGCATTCCAACCATCCCATCAGACTTGCCGCATCCCCATCAAACATCTCCATTGTTTCCTCCACCACCACTCACCATTTGCGCACAAAGTAGTACCATTTTTGATCCATAAAATGCAGAATTTGTCTTTGTCGCATTCATATGTATTTTAGGGTCACTTCATCACACAAAGTGGTTCAGTAGTCTGAACCCTAAGTTGATTATCAAACCATCTCATTTTAGTAGGATGTCCCTGGGGAGCTGAAACAGACTTAAGAGAAGGTAACAAGATTGTGAAACATTTTGGAGAAAGAGCTCCCTTCGCTCGATGGTATCGCAACTCATGACATTGCAGTCACTGACCGCTAACACAATTAGGTCTAAAACAACAGAAGTGGTTTTATCTTTATACTGAGGACGGGGCAAATGTCCTTAGATGGACTACAGCGATATCGCTGTCATTCCTAAGGTCAAGGGGCCACCTGGCCTTATTTTGAGTCGATTACTAGCAAAACTTCAGGATCTGGATTACATGTGATGTAGAAATTCTTAATGAGATCACTCAAAGTGTTTTCATTGATTACTGGGGTAAATGGCCTCTGGAGTGATGTGGAAGTAAATCAAATTAAGCAAACATTTTTTTTCAGGTTTGAAGTAAATCGTTTCTTGAAAAAGTTTAGAATTTGAATGTTTGAGGCTTAAAAAGGTTGGTAGAATTTTTCCATTCTTTTTTTTTTTTTCTTTTTCCCATTTTTTTTTTTACAGTAAAGTCTGGTCGAATTGGGCGAGAAGGGTGAGAGGGTGGGGTTTGACGCAGTTTGTGCGCAGGAAGGGTGTAGCCCTTTTTTCCGCAGTGAGCATGACCCGTGACAATTTTTTTTTCTCTAATTACTCTGCAGATGATATGAACAGCAGAACTGCATTGTGTTATAATCACTTGTATCTGGTCCATTGAAAGTCTTTACTGAACTTGTTCAATCAGGAGCCTGGATCACCTCCTGCTTATCTTTTCAACTTTTTTTTTGATTTTTACTTTGCAAAAACCACTGAACGGTCAGATTGTCCTTCACTGAGCATTCAGAAAGTACTTTGACAGTTGACGGTGATTACACAATGGCGTATTACTTGACGACAACAGAAAATATGTATCCTACTTTGCCGTTTTTCTCCCTAACTTCAAGATCTCCACAATGGTCAACCAGTTTTCATGTCCCTTGACCGCAGTGTGCTGAGCTGGACCCATCAGATCTGTGTTGGGTTATTTTAATTTTATTTTTTTGCATCTTTGCCCAGGACTCCATTGTGCTTGATCTAACCATGCAGTGTATCCTCTGTCCATGGTTGTGCCAAGCACCTTGGAGTCTTGTGAGCATTATCTGCATTCCGTTATCTGCTGTCAAGTTTTTCATTGAGCTGGGATTTAAATCTTTAAGTTTTCTCAATTTTTCAAGATAATGAAATATAAATAAAGTGAAAGCTAAAACGAGGCAAAAAAGATATTCAAAAACATGAACAACTGTCATGTACGATAATGTTTTATCTATATATAAATGTACCAATAAATGTCAACCAAGCATTCTGTGTGTTTTACTGAGAATTCTTTTTTTCTTCTTTCTTTTTTTAACTGTGTTGAATAAAGTACATAAATGAAAGAAAAAGAATAAAAAGGTTGGTGGGGGATGAGGTCAAATTGTTCAAACCATTCATACAGATGAAGCTGTCATTTTCTAAAAACAGACTGGTCAGAATATGTCCATTTTATGGTAAAGATCAATTACAGTAAGTGCTCAGTGGCTTTTAACTCTGTCTAATAATTTCACTGTAGAGGTGGGACATTAAAACGATGTGTCGCCTGTTAGGACTGCCGACATGTCACTGATCTCTTAATCAAATCTTGAGACACCCCCGCGCACAACCAGAAACACACAAGTCAAAGTGTCAGAATCTATTTGTATTATTGAAATGATAATAAACTGATTTCACTGCAAAGCTCAGTTATGAATTTAAAATTCAGTCCACGTTGTCTGATCATAAGTAATGCACCTGAACAATAAATCTCACTTTGGAAAAAATAAATAAAACAGACTCCTCCTTTCTTATTTCAATTAAATGTTGTTGTTTTTTTCACAACACTTCTTTTGCTTTGGCTCTTAAATGATAGCACACACAAATAAATTGGTTTAAAGGTTAAAATAAAAACTTAAGCAATCAAGTGAACTAACAGCATCAATGTTCTGATTAAATGGATTCTGTGCAGTTGTGATATCTCTTGATATTCAAGAAAACAATTCACCTTTCCAAAGTATTATATCAACTTGAAGTGATTGTATTGTCACAGTTTGATCTAGATGTTTTTGTTTAAACTATGGACCTCTTCTCACTGTCGATCACATGCTGCGCTATTTATAATTCCTCTGTCTCAGGTTCCCTCGAAAATAGAGCTATTATTGCAAGTACAGTTTATCGGTTTGGAAGGTGGAGTACAGGTCAAACTGAGATCACCAAGAGTTATTGAGAATTCTTCAGAATCTATCCTGATCCTGAACTGAAGCAAAACATGGTAACACTGATTTTATGTACTACTTTCCTTACCTGACATGTCATGTCAAAAAACAACAGTCACAGAGGTGGTCAACAAGGACTTTTCCTTTTTTTCTTTTTTGTGAAATACACAGTAGCCTTTTCCAAACAAAAACCGTAAAGAGAATTTGATCAACAATTCCTTTACACCTCGTTGTTTTTGGTTTTGTTTGTTTTTTTATGAATGAGAGACATTTACTTATTTGTCCTCCAACTCGGCAGAACAATGAGGATTTTAAAACCAGACACTTGTCTGCTGTTGATGCAAAGCATTCACCAACAATAGTCGTGAAAGAAGTGGATGGATAAATAGAGAGTTTGATTATCTAATTAAACTGGTGCTGCTTTCTAAGAGTTATGGAGAAATACCTGAATGTTTCTGCATAAATACTGTAGAGTGGTTATTTGGACATAGTCCACAGCATAGATAAAAGATGGGTAACACTTCCAACAGCTAGGAAATACTATGCCGTTCTACAATAATTTCGAAGTACTCTGCACAGAGATTGTGTGTAACATGAATTTGACTTATTTTCCTCCCACTAATCAGTGCTTTCAGAAACCTTCGAGCCTCTTTGCAGTCCGTCACTGACCTTTCACCCAGACAAGGAATACGAGGTCTGCAGATTATCCCATTACACCAGTGGACCACTAGATGTTTAGCACAGGCATAATGCTAATCACCCATTCCTCTGGCAAGACAGAGCTGAAGATAGTCTCATCACCAGCTTAACACAGAAAGGTGCACACACGTTTCTTTTTATTTGATCTGGTTAATCAGTCTTCTATTTCAATTATTTTCACAGTCATCTGGGTTACAAGTGCTTCAGCTCACATCCATTGATCCTCATTCACATGTAGTAGCTAATCAAAGCAAATGTTAACGCTTGCACAAAAAAAAAAAAAAAAAAATGTCAGAACTCTCATTGACTACCGCAGATGGCACACAAATGTCTACAAATAACAGAAGTAAAAATGCTGCATTCAAACATGAACCTAAACAATGTCAGGTGTGGCATGTTTGATAGGATTAACACAGTTTTGTTTGACCAAGAGAGATAATATATGAAACAAGCACTTTTATTTTCAACATGTAAAGCATCTCATCGCACACTGCAATTTTTAATCGAATAGAACACAATTCACAACAGGGTATAATTAAAACATATTTTACACTGCAGGGATGTAATACTCAGATTGGACTTCCTTCACAAAAAACAAACAAAAAAAAAAAAGCAGAAACTCACCACAGGACTTTGAAACTGTCCTCTTACACAAATGCATTGGCTACACAAAGTCTTAGTTTTTTTTTTTTGTTTTTTGCTTTTAAATATCCGGTTGTTAGGATTTTTTTGCACCAGTCCGACAGGTTGTAAACAGTGTATTTAATTAGGCAATGTTTTATTCCACAACATGTGATGCTCTTTATACATTCATGACAACCCCTGCATACAGCTCATTACAAATACACCAGGTGACGTGGATGAATATTGTGAACTTTCAGTAGGACTCACGTGAACAAAAAACAAACAAACAAAAAAAAAAAGGTATGGTTGAAATTCAGGAGAAAAATGTTATGAGTTTGCTCCACACATGAAAACAGTCTTCCAGTACTTACGCCATGGTTTCATGAATGTACAAAATTTACAGAAAAACAACAGAAAATAAAAACACCAAAATCTCCAACAAATAAAGGACTTAATTTGAATGTGACAACTTAAATTGTGCTGACTCAAAACAAAATGCAGGTTGTGAGGTGGTGGCAGTACTCTTTCATTACTCCAAGAAGCACACTGGTTTGAGTCTCTCTGCACCACTGCCTAGCTAGCAGCTCATTAGTACCATTATACATATATATATATATACATATATATACGGATATAAGACACAATGCCCCTAACACTGAAGGACCGGTTTAACGGTTTAATCCTCAGAGGGCTGGTGGCTTCAGATGTTCAGACACTGAAGTGGACAGCTGTGCTCAGCGCAAACCCATGCCATCTTCAAAGCACACAGAAAGGTCCTTTATCTGTCCTCTCAAAATCTGTGTATTGTTCCAGAAGCTTTGTTAGATTTTATTTTGTCTGAATTTTCTTTTCCCTCTGTAGTAAAAAGCACAAAAAAAAAGAAAGAAAATCGCATGCTTTAAGTCCATGAAATAAAGGAACCTGGTGAAAAATGTTTTCCACAGAGGCGACAGTTCATCTGTCAGTGGATAAATTTGGCTTTACATTTCAGTGATACCATCCTCTGGACACAAGTCAGTTATGCTTCTGTCACAAATTCTGGGGGGAAAAAAAGCCATTAATGACACCTCATTGAAATCACACTGAAGTCACTACTTAAGCAGTAATGTGAGTGTTGGCAGATAGAAGAGGGTTTAAAGTCAAGCTGTGTCAAACATGACAATCCATAGAAAGCTGAAATGAGAGAAACAGGCAAAACTATGGCAAAAGTCTGTCCGCAAAGTAGCAAATTTGGCTTGATCTTACTAACTCACAGACATTTTCTAAGAGTGCAAAATGTCATGTGACATCAACTGGCTAAGCAAAATTGTGCTACAGCCGTTAGCCTGGATTTCATTTCCCATTGGAGCGTTGTTTCCAAAAAGACATTAACATACTTCCCAGTTTTTGAGTCGTCTCATTTACAACCAGTATAACCACATCTACAGATGGACATGTCTTTAATGTAGGTTGTGAACTTCACTTTTAGTTATAAGGTACCCCTAAAAGTGGGGCTGGAGGGTTTGGTTTGGACTTGAGTGCAAGTGAAATCACACCAACTGAACCCCTGGTCGGTTAAACATCCACGTCAAGCATAGATCTGCCCAGGACCACCACCTGTGTGTGCATTTTCTCCACTGAGGCGCTCCTGGGACGGTTGGCGGTTGGCATCACTGGACTTAATGACACCTGTGTAGTCATGAATTCCCACTTCCAAGTTCTTGGCTCGCAAGGCAGCAGTATGCAGCTTCTCTAGAAAATCTGGCATACCTGAGAGGAAATTGAAAAAGAGCCCCTTTATAAAAGAGAATTGTGCACAAGCCAAATAACATGATTTGTAAGGGCAGAATGAATGAATGAATTAATTAATTATGAATGAACAGAAAACAAATGTACAGGGGACATTTGAAGATTACAACTTCAAGTATTAGAATTTGATAAGAAATGTAATCGTACCAGATTTAAACAGCAGAGAAAGAAATGAATTGATACTATAAGTAATATGCAGTCCAACGAAGTTTCAAAGAAAATGCTCACCACTTGACACCATCCAGCTCACGCAATAACGGGGAAAGACAGTCTGTGGGTCGTCACTGTAGGTTAACAGGTAATCAAATCCATTCTGTTAAAGGAAAAAAATATTCTAAATTTCAAAACACAAAATCATATACAATAGTTCACTTGTTTGGCACCATGTTTATTATTACACACCTCATCAAAGGACTTGTGAGGGCGAATGACCATCTTTGACTGGTATGAGTGGACTCTCACAAACTCCTGGGTTTCTGGGACTCTAGGATGCTGCACAGCTCTGTGTAAGAGAATCACGACCAAAAGGAAGAAAAGTTAAGCCGAACCTTTGCTTGTGAATCTAAAGGTTCCAAAAATGTAATTTTATTTGACTCCAAAAACACTTTTTTTTTTTAATAAAGCCCCACCTCGACACCAAGATCATCAAGTTATTGTCAACGTCAACTTCATAGCGGCGCACATAGACATAGTCCCTTGAATACATAGGATACTGTGAGGATATATTAACCCAAGATTAATTAATATTGCATGCCCTTTGAAAATGTTTTAAACAGTTTGCTCTTTCTTAAAATGACAGCCAAGAAAGATTGTTACTTTGATTCTGGTACAAAAATAAAGATTGCACAGGAAACAATCAATATAATATATAGCCTACAACAAGACAGCAAACTCACAGGAAATTGTGTCGCCCAGTGCACAACCTCAGAGCCGGTGCTGGCATCTCTGTCCACCACTTCAAGCTTGATAACCAGAGAATCCCACTTCTTTCTGTACTCTGTGTCCAACTAGGGGAAGGGAAAAGCATATGCAAATATAACACAGTGTTGCAGGTGTTTCTTTTCTACATATCAACAGCTCAATAATAAATGTTCAACAACTTGCCACAAAAATATTCCACTCAGTCCGTGATAAAACAATTATGAAAGATAACATTACTTTCATTACTAATTGCATCTTCTCCATGAAGTGCAGCAATTTCACACAAGTCCAACTAACAATTCAAGAATCTAAGAAATTGTGGCACACCTAAAGTCTTAAAGATTTAAGAATGCAAAAAGAGCATACTGCCAACTAAGCAATCATTTAGCATAAAATTCTAAACATGAGCTGCTCTGAAGTTGGTTACATGACCACCTAAAGCTACCATGACGATATATCCAGGATAGAAGAAGCACTTTTTCAAAACTCTGACTTTAGTCTGGACAAACATCACTAAGCCACTAATCCCACTTCACAGAATACTCTTTAGGTCTCCTCTACCTCCTGGGGATTTAATATTGCATACTAGCAACTATGTAGGACAAGTAGTTTCACTTGATTTCCTCTGTAATTAAAGCCTGATATTGTCCAAGCCTCACATAATGAATTTTAAGATTTAAGGACTCCATACCTGTACATTGAAGAACTGTCGAGGTGTGACATCATTGTAAGAACCCAATACTGTAAGTAAATAAATGAAAAAATAAAGATAAATAAAGCATGCGTGCACACCCACATATACACACACATACATACATATATATATATATATATATATATACACATACACACAGAGAGGTGCTGACGAGACACGGGTGAAACAGATCAGGGCAAATGAGAACAGGGAAGAACA
>JBAMYA010000004.1:9930689-9940815 GCA_037176975.1 Arrhamphus sclerolepis | reverse complement strand
TTTGCTTATAAGTCAGTTTATATGTGCGAGATCGTTGGGTAGCTGACCTCTATACTCATAGAGGTGACTGTTGGGAATAGGTCGCTTCCACACTCTGAAATCCTTCTTCTCCACCACAGTCTCCCAGCCAGTTTCCTGATGCCCGATCGCAGTCCCTGAAGATGTGCATAGATGTTTGACAGCTTCAAGGGCCTGTAGCTCGCGTCCACACCTTTGAAAAGGGATGTCCACGTCAGGACAAGTTTATCATATTGCACAGTCCAGTCTACACGTCAAAAAGAAATCAATGGCAAGCTTCATTGCAAACATGCATTCAGCAAATGACAAATTAGGGACAAAACTAAACTATTTTTAGTAAGGTCCTCTGAAAGGATACTAGTCACTGTATCTACTAGAGGAGCCACTCTTTTCAGAGTACCTTCTTTGTTTAGTATTATGGTCATGGATGTATAGACAGGATGACCAGCCACAGATGCGATAAGAGAAAAAGATGACACTATCATTTCTCACTTTAATGTCTGCAGATACATTAACGTGTGAATTTAAAATAAACATTTCAAACCTGCGTATATCTTCATCTTGAATTTTCTCGTTCTCCCACATGAAGACACCAGCCAGGGCCGCCACAAGTTTCCCAGAAGGGGCGTGCTTGCTCTGAAATCTACGCCATATGTTGCCAACCAATGTCCTCTTGGTCCGCTCGGAGTAAAGATTGGAATAAAGCTCACCGATCTGGCAAGCACGCCGGAGCCTCTGACCTGTCACAAAGCCGCAATGGTCCGCAAATATGGAAAGCAGCCCCCTCTTCTTCTGACCTGTGGCCTCGTTGGCACAAACACCTGCCCTCTGCAGCCAAGATAAAACCAGGCCCACGTTCTTGCCCAGCCACGGGATCCTTTCCAGCTTCCATCTGCCCTCCTCAACAGCACGCCTGAATGACCTACTGCTCTGAAGCTTCATTGTGTTCACTCCGATGTCGCAGATAGGACGACGGGACATTGAGTGAAACATTACAACTGTGATCGCGACACAAGGTCCCAACGACGAGATGAAGACCTGTAATGTTACCTAGAGGCACGTAAATTAACGTAGTGGAGTGGAGATGCTGGTTACATTACCTAATGATTGTCAGTGGTGCCCAGATTCAGTCGATAAGAGTCATAACTTTACTAAGGTTTAAACGCTCTCTTCTCGTGTGCGAACACGCGACATATAACATTAGCATTAGCTAGCTGTCAACTAACAACTATTACGCCACAAACAAACTAACATGCACCCAAAGACCAGGACCTTTATATCTTAACTGAAACCCTGATAACTAACATGTAAAATATACGTCAATATGAAAACCTGGACGCGTATCCCTAAAGACAGAGCTACGCTTTTGTAACTTTAGCAGAACATTTGACCTCCTCTTTCTACGCTCTTTAGCACGCCCACCCGGAAGACCCGCCTCACAAATAAAAATTCGGTCGCTCATTGGATGATTGTCACTTTAAGACTAATTTTCGTTGGTCCACTTTTGAGCCTGACGCCGGAAAGTGTATACTATCTTCTTCCTGTGGCTTCGACCACGCCCACTTAAAAACAATAAATAATAAAATAAAGAATAAAAAAAAACAACCAGCCTTATAAATTGTTATTCAGTCGCTCACTGGGTAGTTGTCACACTAAAATTATTTGTTTGGTCGATTTATGATCCTGTCAACACTCTACAGCAGCTTTTCAAATAGGTGACATTTGTTACCCCACCTACCAGAAGCCCCGCCTTACATATTGCTATTCGGTGGCTCTTTGGATACTGGTCACACAAGGATAGTTTCCATTGGTCCATGTAGATGCCTGACATCACCGGAGAAGCCAAGGCACCAGCAACGTGAGTTACTTCACCTCCCACTACTGCACCTCCCCCCGTGTAGTTTCTTTGCTGTTCTCGAATCCAGAAACTTCTATTGTTCAATTTGAGTATTTAAATGGAAATATGGTCCAGTGTGGTTTGTGCATGAAGTAAATATTTTTGCTAAGGCAAAATCACCACTTTTAACTAATAACTAAAAGAACACTTGTGTTTAAAATAAAAATCCTGAAGATTTTTTATGCTTAACCTGAACTATTAAGTAGACTGGAACATGAATAAAATATTGAATATAAACAGGTATTGGTTGATTGCTCTTGCATTGCTGATTACAAATATTTGACCCAAATGACTCTTCTGTTAAGAGCCTTTGAATTGGTTTATTTAGAGTTTTGTTTTTTAAATATTTATATTTTACTTATATTGCTTTAACTCCGACCATATTTTCTACTTTTATTTGTTTATTTAGGCTGCTTATATATTTCTGTTAAATGCATTCGTATTTATTTATATCTTAATTGTGAATGTATCTATTTAATTACTAATATCCTAATTTTATAATGTACTTGTTTGTTTTGTTTATTTAATTCATGTGTTTTTATGTACATTAATCATCATCGTTTGGGGTGGGAGTTGGGAGTTTGTTGTAGATTTTGTTTTAATTCTGTATTCCACTTTGGTATATTACAATCGGTATGAACATTTCTATATAAAAACAGTCTGACTAGTTGATTGATTTTTCTCTTAACGAGAGGGAAAGATAGTTGATATCCTTATATCATATGTCTTACAAAGCAATCAACCATAAAAGATAAGATGAAATGACAGTAATTCTTACAATCAATATGTTGTTAAAACGCCAGATGGCACTGTTCAGCTGAGTGGTGAGTGAGAGCGTTCGGTAATTTTCCAAATCTGATTATATGATTATTGAAATCTTTAAATTGAAGTTAAGACCATGTTAAGTTAAAAATTAAAATGTACATTTGAAGACATGAAAAGCAGTCTCTTTGGTTATGAATGGTAGGGAGCTGTAATATTCATTGAACACAGGTTCAAAGAAAAGGTGGCACAATTCCCAAAGGCTAAACAGTCGTGTCTTCCTTTGTCTAGGATTATTACTCACCCATCTACGTGCGCTGTGCTATCTAACACGTGAACAATTCTGAAAGTAGAGGTTAGAAATGATTTATATTGAGCATGTCTTTTCAAAAGTGTGCTTTTTACTCCCGTCAAGTGGAAGTAACTTAGGATAATACTTCATTTAGAACCTCGACTGCAATGGCTCCATTTATAAGATATTTTTTGAAGTCATGGGTTTGCTGCGAGGTATTTTTTGGATCTTAGAAACTTTAAACCACACCATGAGTCATGTCTGCTCATCATGTGATTTACATCACCTTCACTGCAAATACATTCACACAAACATCATTCTTGCTTCTTCTGAGAATAATATTTGCATTTTGTGCTGGTTTCTTTCCATGAATATGCTCCCAAGTGACTATTTTGTGATAAGTGACTTGTCAACTTTTAAAAAGCAGTTTTCCATTGTAATTTCAAGTAATTTTGATTTAGATTGCGATAACCTATTCAAAATTGCTGGAATTCAGGCTGAAAAATAAACACCGTTACATTTAAAGTCATTGTCCTTTTTTTTTTTTTTTTTTTAATTGTTCACGTCTCTCTAAATGACCTCTGGTTAAGGGAGTAAACAAGGAGTTTCGTTATATAAATGCTATGTTTGGTTGAAGTGGGAGTTGAAGAAGACACTAATTACATCTTTAGAGGTAATGGATGGAGTTCTGGAAATTGCCATTGTAAAGCCTTAAAACTCGACCGGACAGTTCACATGCAATCCACCTTTATAAAATGACAAGTTCAAGTACAAGGAAAATGATCGTAATTGTAATCATGAATGTCCCGATCTATCTTGCAGTGAATGAGGAAATATTCCATGATCCCTGGGAGGATGTATGTAAAATATACAGAAGACAAAAAAGAGGGTGGACGCGTTAAAGAACATTTTCTCCCACACAAATGGTTGTTTACAATCGTTCTTCCCCTTGAATGTCATAATACCCGTTTTTCCTACACTATTAATGAGCCGAACTATTTTATTTTGCTTACCGAGCACTGCCTTTATTCAGAGTAGCAGGCTTACGTTTCTGTTGATGAGCATAATAAAAGGACGGTGGCCAAAAAAAAACAAAAAAACGACTTTTGTTAGCGAGTCAATGTCGTTATCATTTCCAGCCGAATGCATTTCAATGAGTGGCAAGTCTTGTATAATGCACATAACATCAAAGGGTGTTTTCCTGCACTGATTTTACGTGACATTGTATTCTGTGGTTGGGAAACAAGCAAAGTCCAATTGTAGTTTATTTGATGTCTTCAAGATTATATTTTAAAATACAACAAATTAGGCAAATGACAAGATAATTACAGATTATGTATTATGTTGTCTTAAAATATATAAAATATAAATTCCAAGTGATTCCATCATCAAAAGTGTGGGTTTTGCTCATTGCGGGAACATGCAACTCAGTGACACACCTTTATGTGTCAGTAGGCTGTTCCATAAGTGCATTAGATCTTGGCACTCAGATGTAACTGGATTTCCCTTGGGGATTAATGAAAATATTTTGAATTTAAAGTCTGAATTTAGTGTACTTCCAAAGAATCACTAATGATAATACAATTTGTGGAGGCTTTATCTCTTAAAGTGGGTTATTTGTGGAAAAACAAAACCCTCTAAAACAAACTTTTTAAATTCAGAAGTAAAAATCAGTTAAAGGGGGTTACATAATTTCTTTCACTGCTACAAGTTACTAAGCATATTATTTGTAAAATGGAATAGACTTATGTATTTCAAATATGATTTTTTTTTTTTTAATTTGATTTTTTTTTTGGGAGAGAGAGGGAGAGAGAGCGCAAGAGAGTGACAGGGAATGCTTTGTATTGACATTTTTTCTAATTGAACAATACACGTCTAGTGTTTTTTGTTTCCACTCTGTTGTCATGAACTTTCAAATTTAACACACTATCTGAGGCCTCTAGAGTCTGTGATGTTGCATTTGGATTTTTGCAATGTCTCCAAACATTGTGAGGTCTGACCTTGAGGGGAACCTTTTGGGACATCAGCTGCTGGGAAGTTTGGCAATTGTCTTGACAAACAAACAGGAAATCCATAAGGAAACTGTCAAAATCAAATGTTAATAACAATACAAAAATAAAATTCAATTAGGCTACATTTCTCTGAAATCTAAAAGAGAAGGGTATAAAAGAAATTCTCATACAGGCATTGGGCAATTTTAGATTTTCATTCTTTTATCGTGTATCAAAAAACAGAAAGCTCTTTCAAAAACAATGGGAAATGTAGGGTGATATTCAGAAATTTACACTTGTGTAAATAATATTTTGCCAGTGTTATAAGATTGTTTAACAAAAAAACAAACAAACTTGTTTTGAGTCTTTTAAAATGGTCCCAAATATGCTAGTATTATAGGTTAAGGTTGACATAAATGAATTATGATCCAGTAACCGCATGCAAAATACTTCCCGAAATAAAGCAGACTGTGACCCACACCTAATGTGCTGCAATAACAGAATATGGACTTCCGCGTAGATCACATGTTAGGTGGGCGGTGTTTCACGAAGGGCGTATCCAATAAAAAAAAAGAACCCCAGCCGTCTAGCTCAGCCGGCACGAGCAAGTTCCACACACGCGATCGAGAAGCTTTCATTCAAACGGAGACGTTTCTGGACGTGATCGAGTATATTTTTATTTTATACCTAACGAAATATCCCTAAATAGCCTTTTTTGGATGCGATCAATTAAATGTTAGGTTAGAGCAGCTTATTTGGAGCGAATATTTCATAATCGGTCCAAATTGTTTTTCATTATCCCGCGCGCGCTATCTTAACGTTCCGTGTCCGCGCTAGTTAGCTTACAAGCTAACAGGCACTATTTTCTACCGGACAGACCGCCTGAACGAGTGGTAAGTGTTATAGCTTAATAATTATATCAGAACAGGGATCCGTGTTCGTGTTTATTTACATTTTTGACTGTTATCAAAGTTTCTATCCAAAGCTCGATGGTAGCATAAGGCTAATGCCTGATAGCGCGAACATCAAGCTATTGTACTACGCACTCATTACAGACAAAGAGTAAACTGTTTAGGAGGAAGTGAATAATTAGTAACATAATATAAGTTAAACAATCTGTTCTGCTTGGGTTTGTTCCATCAACTGTTAGTCCAGCTTGAGCCATATTAACGGCGAGTTGAAAGTGCGCCGTATGATAAGCCAACATTTGCGGTATTGACCATCTGTTCTGCACACACACCTGGTAGATCATTAAAACTGGGTCGAGACGCCTAAGGATGATACCGGGTCAGTGGATGGCAGTAGTACGGTACAGCTTATCGACTCACAGCACTTTGTGGGACAACGTGTCAAACATTATGTTATATAGCGGACTGCATTTACAGAAATAGTATAGTGGTTCCAAAGACAAAATGAGTCACAGCAGTCGTGTATCTTTCTGCTCCTCAGTATGAGATGAAGAGTGCTCGTGATCAGGGCAACTGATGAATGGATGACGACACGTGCACACGTTGTAAAGTTCTCCCATTTTAACATGGTGACACTCGTATCTAAATGTCTTGTACGAATGCTGTCCTGAACCAGGGTATTAAATCGAGCTAAGTGGTTGGGTCAAGAAGAAAAGGGTCGTTAGTGTTTTATAAACGTGAATTTCCGTGTGCTATTTCCCAAAAATGGCTTCTCGTTTTGCTTAGCCCAAAGGCAGCAAGTAGAGGACGTCTTTCCGGTCTATGGGTTCACTTCTGTTTTTTTCCCTTCTTAAAGGGGAAAACGCCATCGTTTTCTTTCGGTGTATGTTTTTTATGAAGGTTAATTATTATCATTGTTAAGGGAATTATTTTCTCCCTTTCTCTTCACAGAATGTACTTCTGCTCGTCTGCTGTCACAGTTGCACAATGGCTGGTTTCTCACTCTGCTTAATAGCTAAGCACCAACAAAACAGCAACAGTTGTAGTATAATTACAGGATAGCAATAAATCTTTACCTCTGTACCTCTAGTTTGTCTTTAATTTGTTTTTCCCTGGAAAGTACCAGATAAATCTATATAAATTTGCACTGCTGATTCTCAGAAATCCTGTTAACACAGGTAAAGAAAAGCTATTTATTTTTTATCCAATACCTCTTATTTTTATTAGCTATCCTGTAAACATAGGATTGCTTAAATATCTATTTTGACAGGCATTATTTTAAGATTGTGAAGGATATCATATAGTCTACAATCATGGTTTCAACAACTGCAGCTACAATAATTCTGGCCAGTACAATAGGAATGGCAACCCATACGCCTCTGACAGACTACATGTGGTTGCTGATTGTTGGCTTCATCATTGCCTTTGTATTAGCCTTTTCTGTGGGTGCCAATGATGTTGCCAATTCATTTGGCACAGCTGTTGGCTCAGGAGTTGTGACCCTGCGACAGGCATGCATTCTGGCCACAGTGTTTGAGACTCTGGGCTCTGTGCTCCTTGGGGCCAAAGTGAGTGAGACCATCCGAAAAGGTATCATCGATGTGGGCATGTACAATGGCTCTGAGCATGTGTTGATGGCCGGATCCGTCAGTGCTATGTTTGGTAAGTATTTGCATTTTATCCCATGTAGTTTAACCTGCAGCCATTAGCCCTGAGAAGAGAATTTAGGACACAAATTTTGTCAATTACTAAAACTAGAAGACTAACTAATTTGATATGAAAACATCTGTTTTGCTTTGTTACAGTAAGGGTGACTGTCTTTTTCCACTGCTGTCCCAAATTTGTTTGCCATTGTTAGGTTCTGCTGTGTGGCAGCTGGCTGCTTCTTTTCTTAAGCTCCCCATCTCTGGGACACACTGCATTGTTGGTGCTACCATTGGCTTCTCACTGGTTGCCAAAGGTCAACAGGGAGTTAAGTGGCTTGAACTCCTGCGTATCGGTAAGGAAGACAATTTAGTCGTCTGGAATACACGTTCATGTAATGATAGAATACTTAATGTACTGCCTAGTTATACTTTAGTGTGTGTATGGCACGTGTGTGTGTACACACATATATCCAGGTGATGAAATTAAAAAATAAAACAAACAATAATGGCAAAGAGAAAATTATTTGAAAATGGATGTCTTTATCAGAGTTGTTTATCACCAGTTATTTTTAATTTCAGTTGCTTCCTGGTTCCTGAGTCCCCTTTTGTCTGGAATAATGTCAGGCGTTGTTTTCTACTTTGTGCGCGTGTTCATCTTATCCAAGGTAAGCCTGCCAACCAGCAATTTTACACGGCATGTTTTTTTTTTTGTTTTTGTTTTGCTGTTTCAACACCGCATCATCACAGCCAAACTGTAATTAAGAACTTCACTATCACGCCAAGAAAACCCTGTCCCCTGAAATGATGTCCTATCCACAAATGGTTCATATTACTGTTGTTACTTTACTATGTCTTCAGCTAACCCGATGGAAATAAGTAGCCCAGATCATACATTATAATTGTTAATTGTGGTCTTTTCTTTCCTGTAGAAAGACCCTGTTCCTAATGGTTTGAAGGCCCTGCCTGTCTTCTATGCCATCACTATGGGAATCAACCTTTTCTCCATTATGTTCACTGGAGCTCCGGGTGAGTATTATTGTCTCAATTTGCTCTGCATGCCTGCCCACAGCCACCGCTTAAAATAAACTACTCCCTCAGACAGCCGGATGCCCACACATATCCCAGACTGAACCAGACTGTTTACGATTTTCACAGAAGCCCTGTGTATTTTAACATGTTTTTTGGGCTTGTGGGGTTCTCTTGCTTGTTATTCTGTGTGGGTCAGAACTGGAATGAAGTTTTAGACTGAAGCACAACAAGAGAATGGAAATAAGAATTCACTTAACTCTGGACGTCAGTGTCCTTCAGACTTGGCAGACGCAAAAGAGAAGTAAACAGGATGTTGAAATGGTCATAAATGTCTGCTTTTAGTAGTTTGTTGCTTTCCAGGATTTGTGTGGTAATGCTCTTGAAATTTTGTTAGTTTTTCATTATCCAGAAACTATTATTAAATGAGCCATCTTCGCTCCTTTTGTTTTCTTCTCTCTACAGGGCCTTACAGTTCAAGCTGGCCTGGGCCATTAAATGGCGGCTACAGGCCAGAATTTGACCAGATTTGGTGCGCTGATGTGTGCATGCACATCAGCACCCTCACAGAGAGGATGTCACTTGCAGTTCCAGCATAGCCCATGCTTAGTCAGGCACATTCTATACAGTTGAACAGTCCTCGCAATGGAACAAACTGTTCATGAGGACCTGTAATTGGGTACCTCACTTTAAAAGGTGTGACCTTACACTTCAGACATCTCAACAAACTCTGCATTATGTATGACATAAGGTGATAATCGCTGTACTTGGATTCACATTAAGCATCCCAACATTATGTAGAACTGAGGCAAAAACAAATGCTAATGCTCAATTCTTGGAAAATCATGTATTGGTTTATTTTTAAACTGCACTCAGCCATCCCAAAGTTATTTTTGACTGTTTTGGATACTGTACTACTCTGGCACAGCAACACCTCCTTCTTGCTGATATATGCACTCTAATGCAGCAGCAATATCCGCAATGAACAAAGTACAGTATGTCCTGCAAAACAGGCCTCTGCATTTCACAAATTGGCACGTAAGAATAGTGGTGCAGTCAGACACAAGACATCAAACACAACATTTGTGTTTGCTTGTGTGTGTATATATACATATGTGTGTGTGTATGCGTGCACTCCCACCACATCAGTGTTGGCCATGTCAACACATGCAAAAATGATTGCCATGTGGATGGGAAAATGTCAGCTGATGATCCTTACACAAGATGCATGATGGGAATTAGGTTCCTCACTCGTTGTAAATCACTCAGCTGGTTTCACTCCACTACAGCAATCCATTTGAGAAATGTCTATGATCCAATTCTTACTTGCTTAAATTATTGCACAGACGTCTGCTGACATCACCTCAATGCTCATGGTGTATTAAAAAAGATGAGAGTATATATACATACATATAAAAACAGAATTATCAAATGGCACACACTGTTGCCTTCATTTGGTAAAATTGCCCAAATCTCTGCTTATCAGAGAAGTACCAAGAGCCTTCCATGTAACTCTTAAATGCTGGTGTGTGTTTCAGAGTCCATTGTGTCACAGTGATAGTTCACTCTGACCCCTTTACTCCAAC
>JBAMYA010000004.1:9912142-9930589 GCA_037176975.1 Arrhamphus sclerolepis | reverse complement strand
TTCAGTGTGTTTAGCTTCGTGCAAATTTTCCCTCTGGCCAACTTTTGAGAGCAAAAAGTTACTCTAGGGACACCAAACAACCAACAGCATTACAGTATGAATGTTCCATCTTAACCTAAAATAAATGAATTAAAATCTTGTCTTTGTGAGGTGGTATTGAAAAACGGCGGTATTGTGGATATTGTTTGTTACGCAGTCATGGTTAGATATAATCTCTTTAGTTCGGACACTTTACACAGCTACCTTAATCCTAAGAGCTGTGGCCTGTGCTGGATATATTTGTATACGAATGGACTGAGATTCCAATTTAAGTGCCGAGTGAGTCATAAACTGGCACTTTAACTGTCATTGTAATGGAGGTTGGTGGTGAGCTGCACATGTGGTACAAGGGGAATGGGTTGAGGGGAGAAAAAAAATAAACGTGTCATTGTGCAATCTAGGTCAGTAGATACTTAGGTTTCAAGGAGGAGTTAGGAACATTGCCGTGGTTAAATTTCATTTCCTGTGTAGTCACATTCATTACCACTGTGGTTGTAGGGTAAGCCTGGCCCATTGTGCAGTTGTTTTTTGTTTATGTATTCAGTGTAGGTTCCTTACAATCATTCAGTAATGCTGTTGCTTTTGTCCTCTTCAAAATTGGATGTTATGTCTCTATCCCTTTAATATTATTGGTCTAGAAGGCATTCAGCTGACATTGCGTAACTAAATAAACATCAGTTAGGTGCTCTGCTGTCGCATGCTGCAGCGTGACTCTGGAGAGAGTGCTCTGTGGACTCTGCCCTCAAATGAACACTGCAACACAGGCACTTATCAATTATCCTTGGCCTTCATTTCCTTTTGTTTATCTTAAACTACCCAATGGTTTGAGGTAAATGAGTGTAAGCCTTTTTTTTCTTTTTTTATTATTATGTACAGGCAAGGTTGCCTTATTAGAGGTGGTGTTAATTTTCAGCTCTCTTCCTTTGTTTTCTATCCAGAGCATTGCTGATTTGCATTGCTTGTATGTGAAAGAGAGCTGTCTACTAAGAGAAACTCAAATGAGATACTTTATTCTACATTTTCCAGCTCCACTGCACCAGCCTTGCTGCAGTCTTGGCAAGAGGTTGCTTCTTTTTTTTTTTTTTTCCCCGCTAGTGAAAAATTGCTAGACTTTCCTTATATCCTGATTTATTTTATTTTTAAAGGAGCTCATTTACCATCTTCTGCTGTTAGCACTGGGATGGGGTGGAGAATTTGTAGTGACATTTGTGTTGTTTCACCTGTGAACTGTTACATAATTGTTCACATACTTGTGTATGTGTGCTTTCCATTTAAAACCATGTGGCATGCAGTCATGCTAGTAATGGTTACATGTGAAGTCTAAAAGATGAAGCTACATTGCACATTTACTAAGTGGTGAATGTTAAAACTCAACATGACAAAGAATTATCACTTTATAGTTTTACAAACGTTAAACTGCTCCGTTGTAATTTGTTGCGGGGGGGAATTTACATTACTTAAGGTAGCACCTGCTGCCTTGTATTTTTAAAATGGCCTTTCTCTATTTGCCTTTTTGTTTCTTGCGTGACCTCTGGTGATTCCTCAGTGCTGGGATTCGATCACATTCCTTGGTGGGGTATCCTGCTCATCTCACTGGCCTGTGCTGTGCTGACAGCCATTGTGGTGTGGTTTATCGTCTGCCCTCGCCTAAAGAAGAAGATTGAAAGTAAGTGTCGAGTACGAAGTTATTTTCTTAAGAGTTTTAAAATCTGTTCAGATTTTTTCAATTTATGAATTGGCTGTATTGCTTGAACAACTGAAAAAGTGAGGTGTTGCTTCATATTGGATCCTTAACCTATTCACAGGGAGGGCTCATTAATTTGGGAAATGGGTCTGTTTTTTTTCTTTTTTTTTTTTTTTCTTGTAAAAACAGAAATCTCATCAAACATAGTCACCGGTTGTCCTGTATAATCCTGGATTAGTTTTTAATTTCCACACCGGTGGTGCAATTTGGGTAGTAGGGCAAAATCATTAATTTTAATACATGACAACGTATTTTAGATGTGTACCCAAAAGTGCGTATGTATTCAGTGCGTTCTTTGGTTTTGCTTTATTTGTTTTGCCCTCCGGGACATAATTGATTGATGGCTCTTTCTGAAACGTTGGCACAGATGGTTCAATGAAAATAAAAGCCTCTTCTTTTTTTTCTTTTTTTTTTTAAGGCTCAAAACTCACTGTATATTCTCATTTAATTTCTTGTTCATTGTGACCTATGGGTCTTATATTTTGCAATGCTGAAGTTACTTGTCATTTATTTTCCAAAAGAAATGGGTTTAACTGACAACAGATGACCTAAGCTTAATGAGCCTCCGTTTTATGTACAAGTCTATTAAGTCAGTGATCCTGTAATTGGTCTTTAGCTCTTTGACTAAAATAAGCTTGGGTTGACTTAAGGTATGTGTGTCTCCTGGTTTATCCTTAACCTCTATCAGTTTGGCTGATAGAAGTTTGCCTCAGAGACAGGTTCACACTCCTGTAAACATGCTCCTTTTCTTATCAGTTCATGACACTGTGGATGAGGAGACTCACTTTTGAATTTGGGTAGTATTGCATTAACAGGACAATGGTCTATTGATTCTGCAGTTATACTGTTCTTATCTTACAGATTAATTACCAGCTAAACACACATGATCTGTTAGGATTTCAAAGTACTTGTTTAATATCTTACTTTTCTCTTCCTAGGAGATATCAAGTCTTCGAGCCCTTCTGAGAGCCCCCTGATGGAAAAAAGAGAGCTCAAAGAAGCCCAGTGTCCTATTCTGAAACCGACTGCAACGGATACTCCACCTGTTGAGTCAGATGTCCAGCAAAACTCTTCTGCTCAACCCCAGGCTGCCCCTGAGGAGCGCAGGGTTGCATTTAATATTGGAGATTCTGATGATGGTGAAAATAATAAGGAACGAAGGGTGGCTTTTAATATTGGAGACTCTGATGACGCAGACTGCAGTGATGCAAATGATTGTAAGTAGTACTTGAAATTTGATTTAAATTGAGTGTTATTAAATAACAGAATTCATTGAAGAAATTTTATTTATACATTTATTTTCTTTTTCTGCAGTACCCAAACAAGCTCAAACAGTCAATGAAGTCCAGCTCAATAATCAGGATGTCCAACTTAGCAATGGCTCAACGCATGTTTCCAATCAGGTCCACTTCAATAACCAGGTTCAGTTCAACAACAGGCCCGCACAGATCCCTAGTAACGGTTATAGCCAGTACCACACAGTCCACAAAGACTCTGGCCTTTACAAGGACCTCCTGCACAAGCTACACCTGGCAAAGGTTGGTGACTGCATGGGTGAGGGGGGTGACCGACCCATCCGGCGCAACAATAGCTACACTTCTTACACTATGGCCATCATTGGCATGCACAGTGACTTCAAGCACAAAGAAGGTGATTTCCGTGCTGCTGAGGACAATGACAAGGGCCCTGGGTCAGGTGGTCATGATAGAAAGCGTGTGCGTATGGACAGTTACACAAGCTACTGCAATGCAGTGGCAGAAAACACAACTCCTGAGGGTGTAGGAGAGGGTGATGTAACACTAGAAATGGGGAAGGAGGATGCAGGTAGCAGCCAAAGCTCCCTTGATGATGACAGGCTTGATGAAGACAAGCCAGAAGTCTCGGCCCTGTTTCAGTTCCTCCAAATTCTCACCGCTTGCTTCGGATCCTTTGCCCATGGAGGAAATGATGTGAGGTATGCACTCTCCCAAGGGAAGTTAGTAGTCAGGCTTATAAGATACTTGTGCTTCTGTGGAAAGTTGCTGGTGAAATCTTGATTCATTACTTTGCTGAAATAATGTCTTTCCTCTGCAGTAATGCCATTGGACCATTGGTAGCTCTGTGGTTGGTTTACAACACGAGCAGCGTGACCTCAAATGTACCAACACCAATTTGGCTTCTGCTGTATGGCGGTGTGGGCATCTGTGCCGGGCTCTGGGTATGGGGTCGCAGGGTGATCCAGACTATGGGCAAGGACCTTACCCCCATAACGCCCTCAAGGTACACTCTCTTTAGACAGCACTCCACATCCTCTTCAGACATGACTAAACTTTGAATTTTGAAGACAGCTTAGAAAAATCCATGAGTGTTTATTTTATTTCACTTTTTTTCCCCTGCAGTGGTTTTAGCATTGAGCTGGCCTCTGCTTTGACTGTCGTGGTTGCTTCTAACATTGGGCTGCCGGTTTCCACCACCCACTGCAAGGTAAGCTAGTCAAACACTGTGGTCTAGGAACTGAACTGAGACACAGGAAAACACTATTTTATATGGGGGAGGCTACAGTAAACAGTCTGGTAGAGGGTCTAAGTATGAACCAAGAGTCTCTTCAGTAGGATTTTACACATTTTAAGTAAAATTTGAGACTTTTCTTTCTGTTTTCAGGTTGGCTCTGTGGTGGCAGTCGGATGGTTGCGTTCAAGGAAGGCAGTAGACTGGCGCCTGTTTAGAAATATCTTCATGGCATGGTTTGTTACAGTGCCCATCTCTGGCCTGATCAGTGCCGCCATCATGGCCATCTTCATCTACTGCATCTTGTGAACATCCATCTGGACCCCAAACAGGGGAGGCAAAAGATACTGCTCCAGAACACACCAGGAGAAAAGGAAAAGTTTGATGGCCAAAATATGTCTTACCTCAAGCCAATAACTTTTTTTTTTTTTTTTTAGAATATGGAGAAGGGAGGAAAATATATTGACATGTTTGAAAGTACTTGTGACATGTGCCTGTGGTTCTTGGCTGCATCATATTCAACCTATATTTTGCTCTTCATTCCTTTGGAGCACACAAATTCCACTGGCGATTCCACTTTCATTTCTTTGTTCAGACTCGCTTTTTCATAACATCATCATTTATATCTGCATTCTGAGTTATTTCAAACCTCAATCTGATGATCTTTTGTTTCATTTTTTTATTTCTAAATCTGCAATTCATATGTGTATACAATACTGTTTTTGTTTGTTTTACATAGTGGAAAGGCACAGAAATGCAGTATTAGCCTTTTCTTATACATTTTCTGTCGTAACACAAGCTGAAAAAAAAAATTAGGTGCAAAAGTTGTATTTGTAGGTAAAAAGTTGTTGGTGTCTCTTAAAACTTCCAGGTATTTAACATTGATTTTTATTTTGCATTTGATTTCCTTGTTTTTCTTCACCTTGGGTTTTTTTTTTTTTTCCTTTTTAAAAGAACAAAAACAAATTTTGAAAAAAGTTAGTTGTATGTGATTTATATGACATTCTACCTACTTGTTTGTTGTTTTTTGGGGGGAGGGGGGCTGCAGTTTAATTTGCTATGGTAGATGTAATTGATAACACTGGATGACCACCTGCAGAATAATAATGATAATGAGAAATACTGTATTGTAAGCATTAAAAGGTTGACACACATCTTTAAGAAATCACAAAAGCCATCCAGTTCTTCATCTCTAGATGCTGTACATTTTAGTGGTGCAGATATAACTGCCTGGATTTGGTCATATTGGTTTTTTGGTTTGTTTTTTTTTTTTTTCTTAGATATAAGAGAATGTCAACCAGCACAAATCTGTGCTGTTAAACAAGACCTTAAGTCTCCTGTTAAAACTTGATTGCATCATCCTTTATGGTTAAATGCTTTGGGCCTGCATTAGTCTTGTTTTTCTAGTGCACCTTACACCGGCTACTTCTGTTGTGGTTTTGAGAAATTTGCACCTTTTGTAGACAGTTTGGTTGCAGTAAATTTCCTCCTCTTCAAATATCGAAAACAAGAACTTTGAAACTGGAAGTTTTGGGTGACTTGGTGTTGAATTGATGTGTTACACAGTAATGCATGCTACCTGTGTGTGGTCACCTGACTGCAGTACTAAAAGCATTTCATACCTATAGATGCAATAGTTGCCTTAATTTTATTTTTTTCCTTAGGTACCAAAGATTTTTTTTTTTTTTAATACACATCTACAATTGTAGATGAAAAATGAATAAAATATAAATAAAAATTGGAAAAACATCCTGTGTGTTATTCATTTGAAATGGCAAACCAGATACAGAAACTATGAAAATTCATTACAACATATCTTGAAGCATATTATGCAAGGGAAAAAAAAGTTCTGGAAAATAACAGGGTTTCACAACACTTGTAAAATCTCAAAATGTTAGCGCGTGACAGTAAACAGCTGGGACTGTCCTGTTTTGTTACAGGTAAGCTTGTGCTGCTCAGGCACCAGGTGATGAGTAAGCGCTGGTATCCACATGCTGCAGTATTTTTCTTACTCCCAACACATCTGTGACGCAGGGACACAAAGGATTCCTTTGTGTTCGCTTTACAAACACATGACAAGGGTACAGTTTTCCAGCACTGTATTTATGAATCACCTCTCCTAGGTTTTTGTGACTCACTACTCCTCAGTCGGAACGGATGAATTATGACTGCAGCAGTGCCTCTACCCACCCTCCCACTGCTGTGAAGTAGAGATGATGTTGTACTCAGTTCCCAAAGGGTTAGGATATGCTACAAAAACCTAAAATACTCTTTTCGACCAGCCAATTATGAATTAACCCTTATGAAATTTGAGTTTTATATCCACAGTTAAAGGATTAATAGTAAATCAGAAAACTTTACAGCAAAATCCATTTTGAAACAATCCTGTCAGCATCTCTCAGGACAAGGACAGTGCATCCTAGCTCCTAAAATAACCAGAAGCAGATGAAACTATAAATCAAGCACAGTAAGTACCTGAGGACAGACTTGTGTGAGTGTCCTGGATTTTCGGCCTAGATTGACTCACATACAAGGAGGACTGTGTTAAAATAAACAATCCTTGTGTCTTATTTTTGAGGTCAGGGAAGTGTAAATCATCTCTGCGGTGGCTTGAATAACTCTTCAGAGAAACACTTTTAACAGTGTGTGATTAAAGCAGTAAAATTATAACTCTTGCCAGGCTGTAACATCGAAATGATGCTTGGGGCATTTTCTTTTTTTTCTTTTTATTGCAGACTTGATTCTGAGAACAGTCTGTGAGTGTTTCTGACACTGTTTAAAATCTGGCTGAGACTGGCTCTGACTGGGTGTGTTTTTCACTATCTGGTTTATTGCATAACCCTCAATTTAGACTTCACTGCCTTGCTCAAAACAATTTACCACATCTTTCTTTTGCAGGTAGTTGTGAGTCTGCCGCCTCACCGGACTGATCAGATACACCAGTGTCACACACAAAAAAATAATAAAATAAAAAAAAATAGTAAGTAATTTTAATGTTTTGGAAGTTTTCATACTGTTCTTCAGGTGACTTCTAATTGACTTCATCTGCAAGGGAAAAGACAAAACATGGAATATTACAGAAGGCTGTTGAAATCACAATTATTATTATTATTTATTTATTTATTTTTGATATTTTCTCTTCCACTTAGTCTTACCTAAACTTCTCACAGTCTCTGCCGCTTTCTCATGAAGCTCTAGAAAGGTGTTCAAATGTACATCGGTTTGTTATAAAAAACTTATTTAAAAAGAATACAAAGTCCCAAAGTGCTACATCGGCTCATGAAAATGATGATTACATAACGATTTTCTTTTAAGAATAGAAAAGAAAAACAAATCACCTTGCCTTATTGTCTGCCTGTAGAAATGAATAAAGACAGAAGTGAACATCATTCATGTGTTGAAATAAAATGTCTAAAAAAAATGTCAGTGCAAAAGCTCACCATGAGTTTCCTCAGAGGACGCAGACTCTGATTCTGTGCATAAAAGGGGAAATAAATGCAGACTTTCATGTAATGTTTTCTGTTACTGGGCTTCTAAGTTGTCTTTTACTGCCACCTCATGTTTCAACCGTGGAATCTCTCACCTTCATGTGCTGCACCATCAGAGGCCCCTGCTCCCTCTGCTGGGGGACAGTTAAGTAGTCATGTTGAAAACAGCTAATGAAAAATTTTAACAGCCATCAGAATGTGTTGTTGTTATTTTGCTTAATTACACACCTGTAATATCAGCCTTAGAACCAACTTGTCCCCCAACTGTTGAAAACATTTGAACATGTGACTCCAGGTGTGACTCCAGGCAGGATCGTTTTAAGGTTCATCAATACTTACCAGATCCATCTTGAAGAGCCTCTGTGGGGGAAAAGGATTGATAATATTCATTAACATAAGATCCATCTATTTCAGTTCTAGATAAAGTCAGCAATCTTTCTTTTGTTTATCCTCACCAAGATAATGGGTACCTTCATTGTGTTCCTCTGTAACTTTAAAGGGAAAAAAAACACTTAGTAAAGCATCCGTCATGAAATCGACTGCCCTTCAAGTCATTCCCCTGTTTTCTCATCCTACCATTGAACTGAGCTTCCTTGGTCTTTTGCGCTGCCTCAAACTCCATTTGATCTGCGGAGATGAAGTGATAAATAATGTACAACAGGAGCCAGGAAAACTAACACACAAGTGAGTTAGCATTCAAAACAAGGAATTACAGTTTATATAGTCAGTGGATCTCAGAAACTGCAGGATGGGAAGAGAAAAGTATGGAGAAGGAAAGGAACAGCTCATGATCTGAAGCATACAACATGATGAAACATGGTGGAGGGTAGCATTATGGGATGGGTGTCTGACTGCAAATGGATCGGGCTCACTGGTGTTTATTGATGATGTCACTGCTGGCTGAAGGAGTAAAATTATTTCTGTGGTGTACACAGATATACTCTGTTCTCATCCATTCCTAAATGCTAAATATTGTATTTTGGTAAACCCACCTGAATTAAAGCCTGAAGTATGTGCTTCAATCACATGTTAATTATTTCAAATCCATTGTGGTGTGTATAAAAGTACCATCATGAAATGTTTTCCTCATTCTGCCACTGTTCAAATGCTTACGCACCTAACTGTGTATTAGGGCTGGTCAGTGAGTTGAAAAATAATCAAAACCAACATCCACAACCTATTACAAATATTATCTTGCCCATGTCAATCATTTCAATTATTTTAGTTGTTTTTTATATTCCATAAGTGACCATGAACAGTTAATCTGTGTATTCCACATAGTCTTTACTGGACACTTTACTGGTATAAAAAAAAAACCCTGTTGTAATATTTGATCATATTTGCATCAAAAACCTTGTCAGTTATCTAGGAGGGAAAAAAATTCTCATTAATCATAATCAAGGTAAAATGTTGACCTAATCATGATTGTCAGGTTGTATTGCCCAGCCCTACTGTATATGATATCAGCTATGAAGATTCTTCTCGTCACTATAACACAGATAATACAGAGTGACATGAGGAACACTGTGCATTACCTATTTTCTGCAGTTTTGTCAGTCCATCTGCATGAAAAAGAGAAGTATTCACTTTGCAACTCAGTCTTAGTGTCATTGCTCTGCTGGGGAGGAAAAAAAAGGTCTCTCACCGTACTGAGCTAAATTTTCCTCTTTCTCTGCAGATTCCAGAGATGTAGAGTGCTCTGAAAGCAATCACAAATGCCATCAGACCAAATATACAACAGATAATCTAATATACTTATTCAGGTATCAGTTCATTTCCTGCAGATGTGCAGGGAAACGTATTAAAGCAAATGTCCTTTGCTGCCACCTCATGTTTTAACAGCAGAATCTCTCTGACCTTCATGTGTTGCACCATGTGCTGGAGGACAGAGGGAGCTGGAGACTTCATCAACATTGCACAACTTGACGGTTATGCAATGTTGAATGCAGTTAAAGATTGATCACATGATGTTAACACCCAGTAAGATGTTTTGTTTTTTTTCTTCACATACCTGTGCTGGCATCTTTAGCTTCGACATGACCCTCCACTGTTAAAAACATTTGAAAAAGGTGACTTGGGCATTTGTGGCGGAAACATTGACTATTTTAAGATGCATCTGAACTTACCAGATCCATCTTGAACAGCCTCTGAGAGGAAGAAAGAGATTAAAATGTTCTTTATTATTTGACTTTTTCAGTTCCAGAGAAAGTCAACAACCTTTTTTTTTTAAGTTTACCCTTACCAAGGTAGCGGGCACCTTCAGTGTGTTCCTCTGTGACTTTCAAGGAAAAGATTAAAAAAAAAAAATGTTTTACACAACACTGACCATAAGATTGGTCGCATTTTTCAACCATTACAGTTTCTTCTCAGCTTACTATTGACGTGAGCCTCCTTGGTCTTTTGTGCTGCTTCAAATTCCATCTGATCTGAGGAGATGAAGTGATAAGATAAGACACAACAACAGCCATGAAAACTGACACATAAGTGCACAAAATATGCAGATGAATGCATTCAAAACACTGAATCACAATTCGCAAATTAATTAGTTGACAGAGTCAGACAAGCTCTGAAATCTTCATAAGCCTGAACTGTCTTTACGTTGCTATGCAATCTCAGTTATGAAAATTCCTTTTGACAGTATAATGCAGTGAACAAGTGTCCATTCTGGGATGCAAAAGTGGTTGGCACAGTTTAAAATTCAACTGCTTATCAATGTGCATCGAACTGGAACAGTGCACTTTACCTATTTTCTGCAGTTTTGTCAGCCCATCTGCATGACAATAAAATACAAATCAGTTTCGCCACCGTCGGTCTTTACATCACCGTCATTACTGTGATAAAAAAAAAAAACCTCACCATACTGGGAAAGTTTTTCCTCCTTCTCTGCAGACTCCAGAGAAGCAGAGAGTGCTGAAAGTCATCAAAAACACCATCTTCACTTCAGATTAATGTGCAACAGTGACTCTAATGTATTTAATTAAGCATTAATTCTCTGCAGATGTGCAGTCATACATATCACATAGAATATATATTTAAAAACAAAGAGTCAAACTTTTTCAACCTTCATTAATAATAATAATAATGATAATAAAGCACACACTGGCTTTCTTTCTTTCTTTCTTTTGTCATCTTTCAACATGTTTGACTCTTCTACTCACCAGCATGAAATGCTGCCACAGCAAGAAAGAAAAACAGTGGCTCTAGAACTCTCATCTCGACTGCCGGTCTGGTTTGTAGAGGTTTTGGGATGGCGTTGTTGTCACTTTGTGGCCTTTTATATAAGTCTTCCGTCACATCACATGTTCTGCATGGACAGGCAGTTCTGGTACCATTGTCCCGCCCTACCTGAGAGGACGGCTTGGTGGTATATCACCACACAGACATATCCTTATTCAGCCCATCAATGCCACCCATTGTTTGGTATTTAGTCACATGGTCCTTTATTTGGGATGTCTGATGAAAACAAAACAAAAAAGAGAAAAAAGAGGAAGAGAAAAAAGGGACTCTATGTATCAGAGCTGAGACCGATGTTTGTTTCCTTTTACGAATGGAAATGGTGATTTCTCTGAGCAGACTTGGCTTATGAATGATGAGTCACAATGTTGCTCGATGAGACAATAGTTCAATTAATCATACAGATTAAAGAAATTGTAAGAATGTCAAATACAGCAGTTGTTTCTAAAGTTCACAGGTGCTGTGAAATTATTACATTACAAACCATATATTGTCAATTAAAGTTTGATTGATAATTGTTTAAATGTAACATATAAAATGCAGAAACTAAAAAAACAAAAACAGTTCTCTTTAGTAAATTTTTTTTTTCTCAAAACCAAATTATTATTTCCAGTGGGTCACATGCCAGTTCAACACCCAGGCTCTTCTACTACAAAGCCATGCCATCATGCGTGCCTATACCTCTATATGTCAATCATCCTTAACAGTACTTCATACATGTGGAGGGTAGTCACACAAAGTGCACCTACGCACCTGAAGAACATTACAGAAGCTGATTTATATTTGCCCCGATAAGCTGGCTTGTTCCCCTTCAGGCTGGAAAATGAAGTATTCAGATTTCAAATAAGAGTTTATGTAATTTCAATGATTTGTAAGTCAGACTTTACTTGCCTTTTCAACCCAGTGGTTTTAGAGCTGCAGTTGCAACATTTCAGTCTGTTTCCTTGCTTCCCACCTATTAAACTTAATCATTAAGGAAAACATTTACCACCCTTTATTTTAATGCTATGTTGTTTCTTTGTGTGTGTGTGTGTGTGTGAAAGGATAATAAAATCATTTAATTACAGTAGGTCTTAGTATTAGGCAATAAAAACCTTCATGTGAATAGCAGCATAACAAAAAAACACTTTTTTTCACAGTACCATTATTTTTAAACAGAAGTACTACAAAACAAAACAAAACAAAACAAAAAAAGAACATGGGCAATACTAAGTACCCTATTTGTGCTTCTGTGGGATTTAAGAGGATAGGCTGCAGCCATGTCCTGGTTATTCTCAGTCTTTTGTGAATTTACCAACAGTAAGTGTAGAAAAGCATGAAGTTTACTGTTCTGGAGCATTTGGGTGTTTTATAACACAAAGCCAAGCAGGAAAGACATAAACAAGACATATGCAAGCAAATGTTGCTTCACATCCAACTGAAAAGGGTTATAAAACAAAATGAGTTCAGTGTTCTGCAATGAGAAGGATTCACAAATGGAAAACATTCAGGGCAGTGGCGAATCTTGTAAGGAATGCAATCAAAAATAAATTCATATACAAATAAATAAATGAATAAAAGAAAAACCAAACAGCCTCCCTACAGAGCATGTTAAATGTTGAAGCTCAAGACAGAAAGTTAAAAGATGATGGAATAAGTACAGCTTGTGTGGTCAGGGTTATTCTGTCAAATACGCATAATTCCATGTTAACAAACCACAAGACTTCTGGAATAAATCTCCCATGAACAGATGAATATGTTGTTTGGCTAAACAAAAACGAAACAAAAATAGCATTTTTCCACAAATACCTCATAGTCACTGTTAAGCACGGTCATGGAAGGTTGATGATATGGGGTTGTTTTGCAGTCAGCAGACCAGAGTTCCTTGGAGTCCCTGAACTGACCTTCGTTTTGCTCCTGGCTGTATTTTGGTTTAAAACTGGTGTCTTCATCATCTTTGGTTTAAGGTTCTCTGGCTTCTGGATCCAGCTCTCCCCTGACAGCTGTGATGCATATCTGCACCTCCTCAGTCGGCCCTTTGGTGTGCAACCCACATAACATGCATGTATAGAATGGTTGGGGTGAAGTGATTACTTATTACTACTTATTTTCATTCAACATTCTCTCCCATTTTTGTTAGTCTAGTCAGTGAGTCAGAGTGTTTCTGTTATTTATTTCCACTTTATTTCTGTAGGGACGGTTGTACTGGATTCATAAGAGAGGCTGTTTTAATGTTATTTTGGTAATAGTTCACTGTGATGTTTTTTGCTTCTCTTATAATGCTAGTAAATTCAAATTCCAAGTCAAATTCCACCACAACCAAGCGAGACGGGTGAAGTCATTGAGGACACGACCACTTCAAGTAGCCTTTGTGTATAAAACGTGCCATAAAAATCTATTTGGCTTGTCCTCTGAGTTGTGGTTGTTATTTCCCTGTGTTCATTAAATAGTGGGATGATGGAAAAAAGTAAATAAATTACTGATCATCCAAGATTTTGGTAATACTGAAACCCACAATTCACCTACACACACATTATGTAATTTACATATACATATATATACACAGTATATTAAACACACACACAAACACAATTTAGCTAGTTTAAACATTTCATCACTTTATTGTGATTGTAAACTCTTTACAGTGTGGTCAAGAAGGTTACAGTATCATTTCAAATCAAACGCATTCTTAAATCACTGTATAAAACTCAAACTCAGTTAAAGTGCACAATTAATAAGCCAGACACTTCCTTTAAAAATCTAGAAAAACACACCTCTAAAATTTTAAGGAACATCTAACAAGCAAAAGAAAGACAAAAAAAAAAAATCTTCCTGAAAGTAGTGAGGAAGAACCTAAAAGTACAACACAGGTAATGTGTCTTAAAAACATGACATCTGATCAATCACAGAAAATTTAAAATCCCCCCCACCATATCTCAAAATTCATGAACAAATTTCATAAAGATGTAGCCAGCATATTTTTCATTTCTTTAAGGCACCAAAATCTTTTTCAAGCTAAATGTTTTTGTTATCTTTTACGCTGGATTAGCCTATCCAGTTAGTTGAACTAAAATGAGAAGAAAAAAAACAGACGTTTCATAAAGATCAGTTTAGGGAAAATCGTCAAAACCCCCTCGCTGCCAGCTACCTGTACTAATTAACCAAAACATACAGTAGTCTGCTGAGGAGGTAGAGAGCCTGGAAAGTTACGGGAGGACACACAAACCAATCCTCAAAGGGACATCTCAGACACCAAACAAAAATTTGTCTCCATAGGTAACGACAAACCGTGCTGCCCCATTCATGACAGGTGTAAAACACAAAAATTAACTCACACGCTTACATTTAAGAGGAAGACTTGTGCGTCTACCCTTCAGTGCAGCTGGTTTCACAGTGTTGTACAATTCAGCACAGTTCAGTTTTGTTCTAATGCTGCTGCGGCTGCTGGTTGTGATTCTTGTCAAGTTTACTGTGGCTCCTGTTGAGATCGGTCACCTGTTTTGCTATCAGCTATAATAAAACTGCTCTCACATCATAAAAAGAAAAAAGAAAAAAAAAGCACAGTACCTTGATGAGTGCAATATTATCCAGCTGATAGAAATCAGACACATGATTGTTTGCATTATATCGCCTTTGATTTCAATTCCATCGAGTTCTCACTTTTTTAGAGTTCTCCTCTCAGTCGGGTGTGCAGGTCTTCCTGGTCAATCTTCCCGACCTGTTGGTGCCAGCGATGGTGCGCCAGCAGGGCCACATTCCTGGCAGAGATGGCGCTCATCTCCATGGCACTGGCTGCCCACTCCACAGCGTTCAGGTAGTAGATCCGATTGTGAAGGACAAACGGAGGCGTCTTGCGGTGCGGCGGACGGTAAGTGGGGTACGCGAGCCACGGAGTCTCTGACACCAAATCGTAGGAGATGAACATTTCCTGCAGCTGCTCCTGGGTCAGAGGCTTTGGTGAGAACACCTTCCAGACTTTGGTGTCACTGGCGGAGGGTCGCTTGTATCTGTCGGGGATGTGTACGGGGTCGAGCGAGCTCAGGCTGTTGATGACACAGCCCTTCGAGTCTGTGGTGAGAACTTCAGACATGGTGAACTCTGAGGCTGGCTCACTGATCCCCAGGTAGGACACGTTCAGCAGGCCGTGGACCAAAGTGGAGACGGTCTGGTGATAGCGACCCGGGTAGTGAGATGGGATAGGAGGAGAGAAGCCTGAGAATGTGATTTCAGATTTTCCCTGATGAAGCGGCGTCGCTATGACCACGATGTCATACAGAGAGTGTGCTGTTCCCGATTCACCAACATAATTGACCTCATAGTAACTGTTCGTATTACCTGAAAATGGGAAGGAGGGGAAAGTGGGATTATTTTTTTTTTAAACATTTAGCAAAAACAAATTTCTAGTTCCGTCTCAAATTAAGCAACCTGAATGGTACCTGTCTTTGATGGTCGAACCTTGACTGAGATTGAAGTTACTCTGGCAGGAATAAGATCACTTTTGCTGTTGTAAAGGAGTCCTGTGCACACTCTCTTATTGCCACCATCTACAGCCCACAGACCTGAATCTGCCCCTGCTAGTGACACTGCACCTAAAAAACAAAAAAAGATTACTCATTAATTATGTCTTATCACAATCCAAAGTCCACAAAAGAAAAAAAAAAACTATCAACATATTCACAACGACTTCCTGTTTTGTAAAACATACCCACAAACCCATTGATGCGGACACTTTGGCCATAGTTGACACGAGTGATGGGCGCAACAATATCGTTGATGAAGACCTGTGAAAATCCTTCTCCCATCATGGCTTCCTCCAGAGTCTGATTCATGAGGGTAAGGAAGCCATCACCTCCCATGGCATGTAAGAGCCTCTCCACACTGGAGAACGCATAACCATACTGCTGGTACTGGTAGATTCTGTCAATAACAGCATCAATAACAGATCATTAGGAAAACCCTAACCCTGCTTATCATCTTAAAGTATCATCCGTCCAGAAAAATAGGGCACCAGGGGACATGTAACAGCTTTTCTTGCTCACCTCATGAATTTGTCCAAAACACTCTCCACCCACATCTGCATACGAAGAAAATTGAAGCCATATCGCCAAAGCAAGCGCAAGATATTGATTATAAACCAATCACTCTCTTCAAACACCAGCTCCTTTCCATCAAAGATTGCCATTTTAGAAGGGACATCTTTTCTTGGAGGAATACCTGAATCAACACGAGACATGAAATGGCATCAAATTTCAAATCAACTCAGCCACTGTCATGTGAAAGCAAATGTACACAACATCAATTCTAACTTTTTTTTCATAACATACCTGGACATTACAATATAATAATAAACTAAAATAAATACAACTTCAGATGACCCACACATGAAGACATATAGTGTCATTATTTATTTCACTAAAACAGAAGCAGTGTGTGAAAACCAAGTGGTTTGGGCTGACTCTTCTTTCTAAGGTGACTTCAGCTCATTGAGGTTTCCAGGTGTTTGTTTACTGTAAGTGGAGCTATCTTAAGCTATCTTAGCATTTTAGTCTGGTTGAGGCTTGGATCCTGCAAAGGCCATTGCTTTTCTAGTGTGCTAGAGATCAACGTCCTGTTGGATCAGCCGATTCCAGCCAAGTTTTAACTGTGGGACAGATGTCCTCTCTCTTCATGAACAACTTGTTGAGTCGACCATGAAGAGAGAAGTCATCTGATATAATATAGACATGACTCACCTGCCTTTCCTCTTTGGGGTTATGTTGCATACACCTGTATCCTTCAAACCAGAAAATGGTCAAAACTTCTTCCTCTATTAAGATTGTAACATTTACTGATGATCAATGAATGAAGTGCATTGGAGCAGCATGAGGCTGCTACTTGTCTGCTTAACTCCTATGAAGGCAGTGAGTGAGTACTTTGTTTTTACACAGTGCTTCTGCATTTTTACTCCCCCACCCCCACAAAACTAACAATAACAACAACAACAATATACGTTCATGAATTTAAGCCATCAAGATATATCCAAGAATGTATGTTTCTGTTGATATTACCTAATCTTTCAATGAAGTGCTTCATGTGCAGGTTGAGAGGATGGATCACTGAGCCACCTGTTTCATACTCGTAATCTGCTATCTTGACTGTCGCTAGTCGCCCCCCAACGGTGCTGGGCTCAAAAACGTCAATCTTGACTGCGGCTCCAAACTCTTGTCTCAGGTAATACGCTGCTGCCGTTCCACCAATGCCCGCTCCGACCACAGCTTTGAGGGAGAAGTGACAGAAAATAAATAAATCAACATGGATCTTTTCAACATTCAGAATACTTTGGTGGAAAAAAAACTTTTTAGAAGGTTAATTTGCAATATATATGTAATAACATTATTCACTGTTTATTGGTTTGTTAGGATAATGACCCAACATGTTTCAAAGCAGACTGAAACTTCTACGCTGAGGATGATAAAACTCTGTAACCCTTGAAGAAACCAGATTTTAGAAAAAGACTGCATGGTAGTAAATTTTAGGCAGAGGATGAGTCCTATGTTTTTGTTGTTGTTGTTGTTTGTGGGTTCTTACCTATCTTCTTGGGCTGCTCTTGGAGCTCTGGGGCTGATGCCAAACTTCTCCTCCCGGTGTGCCAAAGCCCCAGGACCAGCAGGGCTCGCAGGGACAGCGTGTGCAGACTCATTGTGGGCATCTACAGCTCTGCACTCAGGAGCATCTGTGCACAAGGAAGAAACCATTAGTAAGTTCAAGCTCACGGTCTTTATCAGTCTTGGTCAAAGGTCGCACGCGGCTTTTCAAAAGTATAAGTAAAGATGAATTAGCAAACTTATACAGCTGGAGGGAATCATTATATTCATTTACACCATTGAAAAGTATTGAGTGATAATATAGACATATATATCTTGTGATACTCACTATTTCTGAAATTACTACAAAGTGCAGGAGTTTGTCCACAAGTAGCTTTTACAGACAGTTCGGAATTTGTTCAAATCTCGCCCAAAGTTTGCTCTTGACTACTTAAACACAAAGAAAAAAAATAACAAAAATGTCAACGAAAGAAGAGAAATGAAATGAACTAATTTCAAAAACTTAATCAGTTTAATCACATCGTAGCATCGCGAACGCTGCTACAGTTTGAGAGACACTTCCGGACACGCTTGACTTTCAGTTTCACAATAAAAGCACCAAAAGACAATGAGAAATCAGAAAAATAAAACAAAACAGGGAACAGAAAACACCTGCGTGGCCTTATGCCAAAGGTGGGACCAAGTCGTTGTTTTGCAAGTCTAAAGTAAGTCTCAAGTCTTTGTCCTAAAGTCTCAGGTCAAGTCTCGAGTCAAAATTTCAAGCCCTTATAACAATTGTGCAATTAAATCTTAAAAATTAATATGTACACAACGGTGAGGAAGAGAGAGAGAGAGAGAGAGAGAGAGAGAGAGAGAGAGAGAGAGAGAGAGAGAGAGAGAGAGAGAGAGAGAG
>JBAMYA010000004.1:9897046-9910058 GCA_037176975.1 Arrhamphus sclerolepis | reverse complement strand
CAAAATTTCAAGCCCTTATAACAGTTGTGCAATTAAATCTGAAAAATTAATATGTACACAACGGGGAGGAAGAGAGAGAGAGAGAGAGAGAGAGAGAGAGAGAGAGAGAGAGAGAGAGAGAGAGAGAGAGAGAGAGAGATTGTCATATACCCCATAACAAAGCAACTCCCTCTGAACTTCTCTGTCAACATCTTCAAAATAAACATTACATCTGTAAAAAAAAGAAAAAAAAAAAGAGAAAAAGAATGAAAAGTACAAAAAACTAACAGACAGAGTAACACAAAGCTACTCTGTATCTCTGATGTACAGAACTAAACTCACAACTTCAAGAGTTCAACATAGTGTGATGACACAATCCCAAATTTATTATTGTTGAATAATGACTATGTTTAACATTTATACAGCACATATAAACCTATTCACTACAAACTTGTATATATTTAAACATAATATGTTTAAACCTTACTCAATCAAGCAATTTCACTGACCCCAATCAGCAGTTGAACCATCTGATTTGTTGGTTTCTTACAGAGATTAAACAGTTTAATTTGTATGAGGTTAGTAGAATGGATCATCTTATTGTACAATATAGCTGTCTATTTAAGAGCAACATTATTAATCACATTTTTGTTTTCATCTTTCGGCTGCTCTGAATTAAATAAGAATCCTTTATTGTGAAGCACTATTTGGAGTCCAGCGGAAGTTGTCATCTTCAAGAGAGCTGCGGAAGAAAACCGGAACTTACGCAATCACATCGCATCATGAAGCATGCTTGAATGGAGGTGACCTTAGTTGTTGAGAAACTGTAAAGAAACTCGGCGACGTGGACACTACATATATACCTCATCAGTACGGTGTTTATAGGAGGATTTATACACTTTAATAGGGAGTAGAGATGGCAGAGGCTCATCAGATGCGCGTGCAGAATGTAGTCGAAGAAATGGTTCAGAGCCTGGAGAGGGAGCACATCCGTAAGATGCAGGTAGGTGTGCACGTGCATGTCTGCACACAACACCGGCACGGTGCTTTGTTTACCTACATGGTCTCAGCATCATCTACAAAGCTCACATCTCTGTGTGTCTGGTCCTTGTGCAGGGTCGCATGTTCAAGTGCAGTGCAGAATGCTGTGATCGCTCCACAGACTCCATGTCTCAGGTGCATCAGTGTATCGAGAGGTGTCACACTCCTCTGGCCCAAGCTCAAGGACTGGTCACCTCAGAGCTGGAGAAGTTTCAGGTGAGGAAGCCCCACAGTCACTGTGTTAACAAAGTGGACACCTCCACATGACTTAAATTTAATAAATAAATATGGAATGATATAGAGTAAACAAATTATCACATTACTTTGGTTTCTAATTAATTGGTGTGCTTCAGAGTTATTAGTAGTTTTGTTTATCCATTATTTGTTTCTCATTAATAACTTTGAAATGTTTAGTAGCTTTTATTTTTATTTCATGGTTTGTTTGTTTTTGTTTTTTTCTGATCAGCAATTTGTATCAGTGTTTTTTGCAGCTGTTAAACCAGCACATTGGGTTTGCTGCTGATTAATCCTAAAGTCTAGAGAGTAGTCAACATTCAGCAAACATGAGGGAACATGACTTGGGACGTTCTTTGTGGGTAATGTCCTTTTTATTAGAGAACGTTCCCACAACATGTAAGAGATTGTCTGATGTGCTTTGTTAATCAGAATTACAATGTGTGCAAATTGTTTGTAGTAGGTATGGTGTAGCATATGCTCTGTGCATTAATTTTAAATGACTTATGAATTATGAATGGTGTGCAGGATTTCTAGATGACAGGTAAGCCTTCCCATAGCCATGTCCAGTTGGGGATGGTTCCCCACCTAGAGAGCTCTTTGTGTCAACGTTTTTCATTTTATTTGGTTATTTCAGTTTTGTTTTAGCTGGTTTAACAAGCACATCTGTAGTTTTAATTTTAGTTTTGAAAACTGGCCAGTTTTAGTTTCATTTTGACAAAACTAAAATCTAGGATTAAAGATCATATCAACAATGCCATGCAGTACAAAAAAGTATTATTTTATTCTTTATTTTTTCATTTTGAGTGATTAGAAAAAATAAGTGTCAGAATCGCTCTGGTTGCCAGAATGCAAAAACAATGGACGCCATCAAACATCAAAAAACAAGCCAACATTTCTATTGAACTTTTAAGATAATTGTCTTTTCTTAAAAATGATTAAAATTCTGCACGGACATTGATACAAGAATATGCCAGAAATAATTAGTTTTTCTTTTAGTTTGTTTTGATCTTAGTTTTCATGAACTATAACTCTGGTGTGCTTACACACATTTTTCCATTTTTTCCCTCATTTTGGTTGATTGTTTGAAAAAAAAAAAAAATTACACTAACTCTCAGGTTTGGTAAATTTCATCAGGCTTATTTTTCACATACAGACAACAAATATTGAATATTTGTTGTCTGTGCAGTCTCAGGAACCACATGATTATTTTTTTTTACTGCAGAATGAATATTTGAAATTTTCCATAAAGAAAATCATTCGTGGTAAATGTTGTACCAAAAAACAAACAAACAAAACAGTGCTCAAGTATAACTATTTTAAAAATTAAGTTATATTTTATTGAAATGAATAATTGTAGAAATGTATTTAAATGGGCAGATAAAATAATGTAAAAAAAAGTTAACAAACCATATCCCATTACTTTGTTCTAGTCACAATAAGCTTTTTAATGTTATTTTCTTTTTTGCCCTTTAGTTCCCCTCATTTGTCACAACGGCTTTTTTTTTTCTTCTCCGGCTGAAGGGTTTGTTTTGATGCTGACTGATGAATGTAAGGATCCATCAGTGACCGCCCTGGTGCTGTAATATTATCGATAAGAGTCTAAATATGTTAAACTGAAATTTAACAAAAACAAGAACGTGTGCTACATTCATACAGCTGTCTTAGAGTCCTTGTTTCTAATCCTCAGACCCTTTTTTTCTCTCCGTCTAAACTCTTACCTGCCTTCCTCAGGACCGTCTGACCAGATGCACAATGCACTGTAACGATAAGGCGAAGGATCTTTTTGACTCTGGTGCAAAGGAACCGGCTGTTCGATCGCTGATGGACCGCTGTGTGGGCAGTTGTGTGGATGATCACATTAACCTGATCCCCAGCATGACCCGCAGACTCAAAGAGAATCTGGACTCTATACCGCAGTGAGGAGCAGGATGAATGGCAGTAATTAGTCTGGGTGAAAGCCTGGGCTTAGCAGACCCACACACAGCAGCGCAGGGTTAGTGCTCTGAAAAGTGAAGGGCTTGAACTGTAAATGTTGGAAAGAAGGAAGACTTTTTAAATGTTGGTGTTGTGAGATTTATTACTGGAGCTGAATGTTTTCGACCTGTTAGATCGTAATTGGTGCATCTAGAATAAGAAATTCAGGAACAGACCTGCTGTCGGTTTGTCAAGAAGACAGTTCACTCAGAATTGCTGGAAGAGACCTGCGCGTGTAGGTTGATTTTATCAGAGCAGATTAAATTATTTCAGTGTATACAGCCCACCGTCTTATCAGTGTACTTTGTGTGAGGGATTTTATATTCATCTTTTCTTTCTAACTGTAAATTTCCACACCAACCCTGCTCCTCAATTAAAACAATGAAAACTGTTTAGGTGTTTTTGGTTGAATCTTTCTTTGTTCTATGTGCAGGTAATGAGACAAAGCAATGAAAAATCACTTTTTTTTTTGTTTACCGTTTTTAATGAAAAATGAATATTCTCATTTATACAAATCATGGTACATAAATACTGTAATGAGGCAGCCTGAGAAATGGTGTAAAATTATACAAGAAGCGGCAGACACATTACAAACAGGATGTGTATCAGAGCCAATGTCATGGCTCCAAATCTTATTGGTTGACGATTTAAAGTGACGGATGTCAGTTTTACGTTTTCAGTATGATGAGGCACTGGTGGAACGGGGTGTGTAGCGATCATAACAATAAAAATGAAAGATGTGTCTAACAGATGGAACCTTTGTATTAAAACTATTAATGGTAATAAAGTAATCCAGTTAGTATTTTTGATAACTGTTGAGAGTATCAGGTGGAATATGAAGCAGCTGGGTATTTTATTCTAACGATGTTCACAACCAGACATAAGTTGTTTTTTTTTTTTGTTTGTTTGTTTTCTTCTTGGTTATTTTGCCATATGATTTCTTTTTAAAAAAATGCAAAAGCTGCGACTAAAGTATTCAGTTTAGTAACGAGTCATTTTTAAAAAGTGATAAGATGTTGATATTTATCAGGATAAACCAACTGGAAGCTGTAACATATCTTACTGGGAAAAGAGAGGATCATCTGATAGCACCACAGCCCGTGTGAAAGGGCAGTTTTTATTGGCAGTGGAGAAGTATTGTTTCTTTTTGAGAGAAAAACAAAAACCCACATCCATAAAAATACAAAGTAAAAAATAAATAATGTCCAAATAAAAAACAATTTTTAACAAATGAAAGTTACAGTTGCACCTACATAGACGAGTCACAGATGCTGAAGAGCTAAAATGTCTGATTTACGACTGAGAATCTCCACTATTTTTCCCAAACAATATGAGGTAATAACCAATTTACAAAATATTACAAAATCTGAACAAATGAATACAATAGAAGCAAACAGTACTGCATATATCATACATCAAAATAAATGGAAGCCTACTTCATGTTATGATGGGAGCAGTCCAAAGAGTCTGCCTCTTGAACCAAATAGAAAATAGCTCCTTCATTTAAAGAGACTGACTGCACACGAGTGGCAGTTTAATGGGTAAATACTGCAGAAAGCTTGTAGAATTCTGAAGCAACTGATTTAAGAAAGTTTAAGTCTCAATAAAACCAGTGACCATGAGAAACGATGATTGGATTCACGTAAAAGTACACACAAAGCTAAAACAAAAAATCTTGCAGCCTCAAATTATATCAGAAAAGATGACGAGTCAGACCGGACTTTGTGTCAGAAGTGTTTGAGCTCAATGTTTTGGTTCAAATAAGGTTTGCAAATGCGTGTGAAGCGGTGGGTAGAAAACATTCCCCACAGCTATGCTGTGTGAAAGCAACTGACCTACAACTCTGTATTCATCACACCTGTCTGTTAATTTTCCTCAAATCATCGCTGATGTTTTATCCGTCTTCTCTTTGGCTGCACTTTAACGGTGCGTGCGTGCAATGCCTTGTATTGCATCAAGGACGACGAGAGCTCCCCAATACCAAATAAAAGGCACGTTTAAAGTTATTCTCAGTCAGTTACACTCCCTATTTTGAGAAATCCACCACATTAACAGAATCTGTATGCCAGAGTGGAATTATACTGTCAATATCTTAATCTGGTAACTGGCTGAAATGTGATGGCAGTGCTCATTTTGACTCTGTGGTGCTGTGCACTCAAGATGTTCCCATTTTTCCAAAATTATAATGCCCCCTAATCCAAAGTGGTTTCATTAATATAAATGGAACTAAAGGTAAAAGAACAGGCTTCTTATTTAACAGATCTCAAAAGAATGTAATCAAGAAATTCTTAAGCGCTGAGTCAAAAACAGATTTTCAGCCTCTCCAAAAGTTTGGAGGTTTTCCATCAAAATGGTCCAGCATCCCAGTACAGGCAGTTGATGGCAGAAGAGCCAGATGGACTGAAGCTGCACTAAGAGGAAAAGGTGGTCTGACACCCCCGACACTTTAATGTGCCAGTGTTACACTATTAACACCCACGTACATATAAAGCTAACTCAAAACACTGCCTGTACACATAAAAACGCTTTCCCAAAGGACGTCATTGAGTTATAGAGCATGCAGGTGACATGTCCAATGTCAAAGATGTGATAAATAATTGCACATACGAGCCTAAATCCGTGTCTCCATGTTACCAGAGGAATGGCAGCAGTCAATGGCTGTGAGAGCAGGTATCAAGACACACTCTGAGTGGTGCAGTCTTGTTCCAAGGAATCTGGACGGTGGTCTGAATAAGGCGATGTATACAGGAAGTTACAGCACACATAGAGGGGGAATGATAACAACCGGCTATCCAAATTCATCACCACGTACTCCTGTGGAATGTAAAAGAAAGGAAGAATGATGAGAAAAATCAAAGACAGCACTAGAGATGATGATGATGATGGAGGTACGGGTGAGCACACCCTCACTGACCTGGTCCTTCTCCAGGGTGAGAAGCTGGTAACCCGTCGAGCGACTACAAACCAGCTTTCCTCGGCTATCAAAGGAGGCAAGGCGTAACCTTTACAAACAAAGAAAAGGTTGACCAAAGTTAAGAAAAGGTTGACCAAAACAGAAGCTGCTGAAAACTATAATACAGATTCTAAAGGAATACTGTATATTGAATCTTTTAATAAACAGGCTTTTTGCTGAGCGTTGCATTAAGAAGTTTGGTATTGCTCAAATGCCTGTAAAATTGCCTGCGGCTTATCAGTTTTGAGACTTTTATCAAAACAGACATTTTAGCTTTCCATAGAAGGAAAAACACAAGTGCATGTTGACAGTTTGTGCTTTCAACTGAGAAAAAAATGACATTACAAGACTTAACAGTCTGTCTGCACATACCTGATCTATATCTAGCACCATGCACCTGAAACTGCTGTGCACATCAAGTATGCACATGGATATGAACAATTACCCCCACCCCCTTTGGCCATAGAGAACCATCTCCTGTATTCATATAGAAGATTATTTGGTCACAAGACTGTGAGAGCATGTTTAATAAATGCTGGTTGGTTTGATTGTCATAGCTACGGTCATTTCAGTTTCCCAGATTAAAACAGCACAGCACCGGGCATCTCTGACCTGTATGCCAGATGTCTTCGAGGCTGTAGGCTCACAGCGCCCCCACATGGTTGGCTGAGTGTATTCCTCTTAAAGACTATAAAGCGGTTTGTGTAGGTCACCAGCAGATCAAACCCAAAATTGAAGCCGGTCCACCGCCAGCAGTACTGAGAAGACAGCAATATTAGGGTTATAGTTTTTCTGGGAAACTTAAAACATATAACCTGTGTGTTAGACTCACATCTCCGTCTTTACTCAGTTTTCTGCCACACCTCATACTGCTCAGCTCAAACTCGTCTTTGTTAGGTTCCTGAGGACTGAAGATGCAAAGACTGGTTTGTATTCAGGGGATAATATCTTCCATCAATGCGCTGAATCAATGTAAAAGATTACAATGTTTTAGACTCAGATTCTCACCCATTATCATTGTCGAATTCTGTCCGCAGCATAGCAAACCACTGGTTTTTGTACATTGTTGTTAGCCAATCTGGAACATAACATATTCATGTAAATATCATATATGAGTGAAGAAAAAAAAAAATCACAATACACATGACAAGATGAGCAGAATTATATTTATAATTAAGAATTATGCCAACTAGAGTTGTTTTGTTACCAGGGGACAAAATGTTGTCTCGTTCCAGAATGCGTGCGGATGCAAGATCGTTAATGATATACTGGAGACGCACAAGCTTGAAGACTGATCGAAAAGGTGCACCTTCTTCTGTTGTCAAGAATGGCTCTCTCTCACACAAGTCTGGAGAAAAAGAAATATGGGGAATAAGAAAAAAAAAAAGTGTATAGCCATCAAAACAAAAATACAATAAGAAGATGCAGCTACACGAGATACATGACTGGCATTACCTGTCCTGCGTTTGCAAAGCCAGGCGTCAGCATCAGCCAGAAGCTGCTTGATCGGGCCGTCCCATGATGGATTGAGCTGCAGAAACATCCACTGCAGTGGCACAAAGTTATCAAGTGACAAATTAAAACAGGTCACGTTATCGTTTCTCTTTCAGAGAGGGATAGCGTACAGAATATGAACATTCTGCTCTACCTTCTTCAGAGCAGTGTACACATCCATCTCCACCTGCATGACAAACAGATCAGATGACTGGATGAGCTGCTCCATCACTTCAACCCTGTAAAATACAGAACAGAGACAGACAGTGACTATGATTTTAAAATAAATTTATGTATCAAACTTGCATGAAGAAATAAGTTTCTCTGACTACACAGGAAGATGTACAAACCCACGAATCACACATACCCAAGTTCTTTCATTAAGTCAACGTTTTGGTGGGTCATCAAATTGTTGAGAAGCCACTCAAGACATCTGCAGAAAGGAAATATTTGCAAACAGAAACACACAATATAGGTATATGTTTGCAACTGAAATAAGAGCAAAATTAGAATATCTCTATAATCGTACTTCTTCATAACTGAATCGAGGCCATAGATGCTAGCACAGGCGTAATAGCTGCACACACTCTTCGCACTGATGTTTTCCTTCATAGTTTCACCGCATTGCTGGATCAAGCCATCCTGTCAACACCAACATATGATGAGACAAAACTGTTGTCATTTCACATTTCAAATAAGAGCTGACTTCTTGTTGTGTACTGACCAGCTGCAGCATGCACGCAGCAGCAAGAATGCTGATGACCCTGCTGGGCTTGATCAGGACATCATCACGATACAGGGATCCAAAAACCACTTGAAGGGCTGCACGAATGCAAGACAGGAAACAGCCATCAGTGAAACAGCGTGAAGGTTGAAGCAGCTCTCTGTATTCTGAGTCTCTCACCTTCAGTGTCTATATTTTGGTCTGGGATCTCCAAATTGATTTCCATCATGTTGGACTCCTTCCAAGAGCCACTGAACATACTGGAGAAATACCCTGACTACAAAAGGGACATTAGAGAAAAACAGAGGAATAAAAGATACTAAATTATAGAAAATGGATTGTAAATGATTGTTTTTTTTTAACTCTTTTTTCTTCTTCTTTGTTTTACCTGACACAGATACACTTTGTGGAGGTTCCATTCTTCCCCCAGGGCACAGATACGAATATCACTGTTTTCACCATTCAGAAACAATGTCTGATAAATGTATTTTGACGTGCTTTTTAATTTCTTCCTGCTCAGTGAAACAGAAAAACAAAACAAAACAAAACAGAATGAACAGACAAAGATACTGGAAGAAAATAAGGCTGATGACTCAGAGATATTTGACAAAATTATATCCCTTTACTAGACTTGCCTGCGAGGTGTATCTAATATGGCATCGTCCTCCTCTAGTTCACTTTCACAGTCACACTGTGCGTTCCGTTTTCTCTTCTTGCACTCGCAGCTCTGTTTGCGGCTGGTGCTTGCACCCTCCGCAGCTTCCTCAGGTCCTTGAGGAGGGGACTGAAACCTGCTGCCCAAGCTTCCCATCTCTAGAGAGAGAGAGACATAAAACCTATCAGCGATGCTTTGCACTGACCTTGCAACAGTGTTACGAAATCAGTATTATTGGAGCAAATTCTGTTTATGTTGGCTGTGTTAGTATGGGTTAAAAAAAAAAAAAAAGTCTTGCATGCAGGACAGCGGCCCACAAGGCCTGGAGTTGGGCATCACTGGCTTAAAGTATTTTAGTTATATGTCTGACAGTTTCGATATGTCTTGGCACTGGCTCTAGTTGTCTGTCTTTATCTCATAAGATTTTCGCTCATCATGGGATAGAAAGTACTGTACTTCATCAAAAGTCTCCTGTTTATGTTAAACTGGGATCTGATATGGGTTTTTTTATTCATATGAATTATAATCATCAATCTATTCTGTGACCCCTTTGCACATCATTGATGATGCATTGTCAAACTCTAGGAGACTGCTCCTATCAGGACAGAAATGCAGCAGGTTATTAAGTTCTTCTGAGTGATCATCACTCTTCTATTGGCCTGCACTGCTTCTTTCCAGTAAATGGGTCAAATTGATCCAAACCATGCAAGCATAATACATCATTCACAGCACAGGGTCAACACATGTCTTATGTTTAGGGGGTCAAGCAGAGTGATAAAAAATCAGCTGAGGTTTCCTCTGTCTTCTTGTCCTAGCTGCAACTCATCATTTCACACGAACGAATGAGGAATATAAGCCAATGTGGCCCAGTGACATTAGGCTCAATCTTCCATTATCATTCAGAGATAAGGAGTGAAAGAATGCAACTTCAGAACAATTAGCCACAGAAAAATGCTCTGCACAAAGGAGAAAGCAGACTATCAGCTATGTGTGACACAATCTGGTGTAGGAGCAGTAAGACTAAAAAAAATCAAAAAAACAACTTACTTTGTGGAGAGCATGAACGCAGACCTTGTGAACACATAGCTTCCTACGTCAAGGTTACAACAATTCACGTTTAGAGTATTCTATGAGATCCTTCTGATTTAAGACATTCTGATCAGCCAATTGACAATCTGATCAGCTGATTAGCTAATCTTGATCACAAAGTGCGTATGAATCACAACTACAAGGATGAACTTTTCTTGCCAGTAAATGAGAGCTGCATAATTGACTGTTATAGAAACTTTACTGAGGCTTTCTTCAACTTGATCTCTGGGAATCGTGGTCCCTGATGCAGTGGCATGCTTAGTATTTACAGCAGCTATGTATGTAGCACCAAGCACACATCTCCTTTGATCTGTCACCTAACAATAGCTGCTATCAAGATTGTTTTGTTGCTTCTTCTCAGAGATGTAAACAGGAGTGTATTTAGATTTCAAGTAGTTTGCGGACATACTTTTCTATTGACCAGTTGGTCTTTAAGTTACGTGTTAACACTTACAAACACACATTAGAATTCAAATATTGGCATCTTTACAAATGACTTAGTGATGGATGGATAGGATAAGGAACGAGTACATCAGAGGGAGAGAGGGTGTTGGATGTTTTGGAGAAAAAGTCAGGGAGGCCAGACTGAGATTGTTTGGGCCAAAAAAGAAAAGAATAAAACATTAAAGTTGCTTAATCGTCAATTAAACTGAATGCCAGAAAGTTATATTTCACATTTCTAATCAATTTTCAAAATCACGCTGCAATATTTTATTAAGTATTTTATTAAGCACTTACAATATAAATGCACCACTTATGCTGCTCACATCCTGTTAGTGAAGGTTTGAATTGTACAGCAGAGGCGAATGCTTCAACAAAAATGAAACCTGACACAAGTTTAAAATGTTTCCACGAGAGTCTGTTGTTAGGCATCTCATCATCATCAGTATGTTTACCAAAAGCAGCAGTTTGGAGGACGTACCTGGTGATTGTGGTGGAGGAGAGGTGTGAGGAAGATCTGGACGGTAAACAGCTGATTATCTGTCTGACGTTCACGAGCTAACCTCACTGCTAGCCCAGCTGCCAAAATCAACAACAAAAACCACGTTTAAGAATAGTAACAGAGTATAATCTGACCAGTTGATGCTGCAAACAAGCCTCCGGACCGCCAAACGTAAATGTATTCCAGTTACATGCTTTCTGAATTTGAACTTAAACACGAGAGATGATGGTGTGCTGTTGCTTCTCTGGAAATATGTGGTTACTTTTGTTCTTCTTCTTCTCTCGACGCTTCCTAGCAACATTCTGTGTCCCGTATGCGGCAGCAGCGCTGAAGTGCGCCACCTCTCGTTAGTGTGGAGAACATCACACATTATGAAAGCCTCAGGGGGGTCACGACTTCAGCCAGTGCCACATCATCACCATGGTTACCATTTAAGGGCCGGTTGTTCTTTACTTTCTATCAGCTGTGTTGATAGATTTCCCGCTAGTTCCGGGATTCAAACATAAAATAAAATGAAATGTCATAAAATCTGAAATTTCACAAAATTTACAACTTTTGTCATAAAAATTGAGGCTTAAAAAATAGACTTTTTTTCCCTGTATCATCTCAAATTTAAAGTTTTAAGAGTGTTTTCATTAAAATAAGCAAATTTTGTGATCATCTTTTTCATTAAAAGAAAGGTAATTTTGATGTAAAATAGTGAATTTCACAATATCAAAGATAATTTTTGTAGTAAAATCTCAAATTTTACAAAAATTGTGACCTTGATATTCAAATTGAGACTTTTCTACTAAAATTACAATTTTATTTTTTATAAAATCACAACTTTAAAAATGTTTGACTTTTTCTTTAAAAAAAAAAAGCTAATTTTGAAAAATCAAGATTTTGAGTCTTTGTATCATATATTTACAGATGTGACTTTGTACTTTGCACACATTGTACTTTTTTGTTGGAAAACAAACTTTTTGCAACACTTTGACATAAAATTCCTAGTCATAAAATTGCAAATTTTGTATAATTTCATTTAATTTGTTTTTATTTACATTTTATAATATTTTACAAAAATAGTGAGAAGAAATGGAAAGGAACAACAGAACATTATAGTTTCCCACAGACTTATGTACTCATAGAAGACTTAGATATAAAAATAATTAAAACAAAACAAAACAAACAAACATGAAACTTTTTTTTCGAGATTTTACACACAAAAATGATACCTTGGGTGCTCAGGCTTGTTTCATATCCATCCATCCATGTCTATGTGCTACATTGCTTGTTAACATTAATGGTATGTTGTTTGTTACATTTCAGATTAACCACAAGCCTTTAAAATGATAAATACTAATCCTATTAAATGTGCAAATATGAACACTGGATGACAAAATCCTGCATGTTTAAACAGCACCTGAACCCTATCGATTGGGCTGTCTGTATCTGAGTACAAAGGGCACAACCAAATCAATAACACATTTAGTCTTGTGTGGTCATCCTTAGTGAAGACTCTGAAAAAAAAAGTGAGTGAATGAGTTTTGCAAAAAAAATTTCAATCGTTTTTTTTTCTTCCTTTTTTTTTATATTTTTTAACCCCCGTTATTTCTAATAGCACTGAAAGCAGGAAGTGAAGAGTCACAGTTCGGCTATTGTGTAACCATAAAGCAGAAATACTAAACTGACCTTTTTGTCTTTTCACTTTCCACAATGTAAAAAGAATACAACTACAACAAATAAAAAAAAGAAGAGTCACATGACCACCTATCTTTGCTAATGGCACTCCCCTCAACTGAACAGTACTGACTTTTTCTTTGACCCTTTGGGTCAACAAACATAATTCTTGTGTACTGATAAGATTGCAGTTACATGTCTGCCCTCCAGTGGTGATAGTCTGATATTCTAGTTAAAAGGAAGAACATGGTTGAAGAATTG
>JBAMYA010000004.1:9871871-9883831 GCA_037176975.1 Arrhamphus sclerolepis | reverse complement strand
GAGTGCAGTGAAAAATCACTCTTCTTACAAATAAACCTCTTGTTGACAAAGTCCTGTCATATCTGACAGTACTCCTCTGTACTATTCACTCTTGACCCTGCTCCCTTTACTCTACACACATGTAAATGCTGAATTTGTTATCATTAAAGGTAAATTAAGCAATTTCTAAACCAGAACACTTTTTTTTGTCCCTTTCTTTCATCACCCTACATCTGCTGCCAATCTGGCTCTTTAAATTGGAATTAGCCTGCACTCTAAACCATAATGTGCATTTTATAATCAATATCATATTGTGATTATTTTGAATTGGACCTAAATTTAAGTGGGTTTCTTTTCTTGAAAACTGGCAGGATGCAAATAAAACACAGCTGAACGAACCTAACAGGAGGTGTTGTGTTTACTTTGTGCTACAGCTCCATCTGTTGGTTGTTGGTGATCATAAACGGATTTAAAAGAAAGGTGGGCTGAAAGCTTTAATGACGATGCATTTGTTTTTTTTATAATACTGGAGGTGTCTCACCTGATCTCGCTCCCACAGAAGAGGCAGTTTGTTGCTGTCAATAGCGCATTTCACCACGTGGATGTCATAGTCTTCGATTCGGAAATTTAAATCCCCAAACCAAAACACGACACTGCAGACGCAACAAAGAGGCCTTTCATTTACATTAGGAAGTTTGCAGACAAAACAAGTATATGTTTTAAAAAGCTATGCATTGTGTCATTTCTGTTTCTCACCAATAAATTCAACTGCAATGTTGTAATTTAAATTTAAATAATATTCATGTTGCAGGAAACTAAGGAGACAGTTAAGGTCAGGCAATAAACAGTAATGCTTCTCAGATTTTATTCTATAATATATGAGATTTAGCAATTCAATAACTCATAGATTCATTACTACTCACATCTCAAGTGAAATTGCAAATTAAAAAGAAAAGGCAATCTTTATGTATTCAGATTTTTATCGCAGACTACTTCTTCCTGAAGAGCAGAACTTTATTTTAATTTGACTTCTCTGAAGGGAACAAAATCACCCACTCATGGTCCAGTACACCTGTAGCATTCCCCCCTTCAAACTGCTGTTGCTGAAGGATGCTTTCAAAGTCCTCCATCCGCTGCTCCAGGTTCCTCATGTGAGCTGGCAGGTGACAGTTGAGAAAGCACACTGGGTGACCAAAGATTGTCATCCTCGCACTAACACCGCCTTTATTCCCCTTAAAGTGACAGGAAAGGACAAACAGCACAGTGACAAATCACACAGAGTGAAAGACCACCAGCACCCATTAAAGAAATATGTGTTAAGGGATGATTTATATTTTTCCTGACACAGAATAACAGAACCAGAAAGCCAGACAGCCTGCTGCTGCACTGACCTCAAAGGGAAGGAGACTGCACCAGCAGCAGGCAGAGGGTGATGCTGACATCAAACCGCATGGGAAGGTCAGACACTGACACATTCACCCATGTGCGCATGCACCTACCAGCAGGAAGAACAAGTGCAAACACACTACCTCTACCATCCCTATCTTTCCAAACTCTCCTGACACTGACCCATTGCAATTTTAGAAACATCATAATTCACTGCCGGTTTCAGCACAGTGCTCTTTAATACATAGCACCTACCCAATATCCTCCGAGTCCTGTGCGAGTACTCTGCGTCTGCACACCTCTGAGGAATGGAAGATGGCAGAATTTGGAAAAAACCATCAGCAGCACCCCTTGCATTCGCTGAGATGCCACCTAAGCAAACGAGACAGATGGAAAAATTACATACTGAGGAACAAAATTTTGTAACAGCACATAAAGATGTGAAGGATAATAGATGTACTGACCAAAACATATCCAAAAGGACTGAGCATGTCCATGCAAAGCTCATTCCACTGGTCAGAAAAAAGGGCATCCTTCAATCTCTTGTTTATCATGGAGTTGACCTCCTGTAGACTGGAGAGTGATAAAAACAGAGTCATCACAAACCAATGAAAAGCCAGTTTTGACAAAAAGTGATGATAGGATGGAGATGGGGAGGGGGAATCACAGATGTCTGAGTGGGCACTCACGGCTGTCTCTCTGGCACTGCTGAGCTGGGCAGAAATACTTGCTTACCCAATGATGAACATGTCAGTGTTCCCATCTGAAACATTTGGTCCAAAGAGAGTCGTGATGTCATCTGGCGGAACAGCTGATCCCACGTTCCATGTGACAATGTACACCCTTACAAAAGGATAAGAACAGAGCTGCATTAGATTTGAGTTCTATAATGTGGTTGAAAGGACATAATCCGCACTGTAATCCTTAGGAAAGCATCAATCAGGGTTTCTGTATATGAAATAGAAGATAAGTAAAATTAAGCACCTCAGTGTACATCAGTGGTGACGACATATTATGAGTCTATGTGTGTATATGAGCATGAAAAAGAAAGATAATGCGTGTTTGAAGTTAAATTATTTATTTGTTTATGAAATGGCTGATTAAACATTATTTATTATTTTGTTTGTTACCAAACAATTTCAACAATTGTATTGTCAATTAAATGTCAAAAGATTTCCATATTCCATCACAAATATCCATCACCACTCCAAAAGTTATAGGCTAATTTTATTTTTATATTGCATCAACAAAAACAACAGATCATTGATCATTTGTTTTACTTTAAAGCTGAAATTCATAACTGTTGCTCAAATTAAATGCCACAGAAGTTGATTTATAAGTAATCTATGTTTTACAACTGCTGGTTGGTGTGTCGATCATTCAGATGTTGAGTACACGAATGAAATATATCAATGAAGCGCGTCATTCATACCAGGTAAAACAATAAATAAAGAAAGAAAAATACTCCTACTATTATTATTAAAGGTAGTCCATGGATTTGTTGCTCCAAGATTGGACCAGTGCAAATATCTCGTTAGCTAAAAGTCTTAAAAATGACTCAGACATGACTTCAGATGAAGGTTAGCATATCTCTGACATATATACTGTATATAAATATATCCCGACCACTCAGACGGCCTCCCTCCCTGAGTCTGGTTCTGCTGGAGTGTTTTTTTTTCCGCTCCACTGTTGTCTCAGGCCTGCTCAGGATGGGGGATGGGGGGGGGGTCGTAAGTGAAGATTTGGTGCCGTCTGATTGCTTTCTTAGTTTAGATATTTTTGATCAATTGGAATGGTATAAATTTTTAATCTAAATTCTATTGGAATTTATTGGATTAACTGAATTACAATGAATGGGATTGAATTGAAAACTTGTTTTCTGGCTTTTACTGTAAATTGCTGCTATCGGTCATCTTAACTGCCTGCTCCTCAGAGAATCCACGGTGGTAAAATGTCTCTACTTATAGACACTTGGTCTAAAGGTTGACTGATGGATGTCTAAACACTGAGATTACTACATTTCCAGTCTTAGGCTGTTAAAGGCTCTTGATCAAATGTTTTCAGATATCTCCTTTTTACAAGGCATAGCTAATATGAGCAGATGTTTCTTATGAACAGCCTTTATCAGTTAAATTTAAATTCTACAATTTTGCTCAAAACTCAGTTGAAGCTACTGAGTCAAATTAGCTTTGACTTAAGTTATTTAGTCAATGGGCTCGCTTACATTTTCCACCAACACTATAAATGTTTAATGGATTTTTTTGTTATCAACTTACTCTCATTGTCGTAGTCTTTTATTGTGAGTTAGATGACGATCAGATCACATTTTATGTTGAATTAAAGAAGAAAACAAAATCTAAAAGGATCTATATACTCTTTCTTGCTACTGTATTTGCACTACAGCCATTTGTTTCCACTCACTTTAATGGGCAACAGTTTCAGGTTACAGGATCCTAAACTTAGTTTATCCTAAAATTTAACTTGCTTTATTAATTAATGTATACTTTCTCTTGTTGTTAAAGTCAGTTGCAACCACATGTTCTACAAATCTTCTGAAAATATTGTGGTATTTAATACTCTATTGTTTATATAGTTTGGATTTTTATTTTATTTTCTTATTGCTTCACTGAAAATGCAGATCACAAGCAATGACTAATATTGTGCATTATTAACCTGAAAATTAAAAAATGACAAAAAAAAAAGATAAAAGATACCAAAAAAAATGATAAATTATTAGTTTTCCATGCAAAGCAATCACTACTTAAATATAAGGTGGAATTTTTTTTTCTTTACTTACAAAAGCTTAAACTGAGCTTTAACAAGCAGTCTTTGTTTATGAGTTAAACACAACAGAGGTTCCTCTGGGAAATCTGCCAAGTTAATGGGATTGTGTCACTCTGTCAGGTCCATAAAGCTCTTTGAACAGTTTGCAGCTGTGATGAAAGTGACATGGTCTAACAAACATCAAATTTATTTTAGCCACTGACAGAACGACTTCCTCTGCTGCAGCATTCAGGGAGATTAAGTCCCTGTGAACATGACAAATACGTCCGAAGCGAGGAGTTTATATTTGTCTCACCTGAAATCTTTATTTTCTCCTCCAGGCTTCTCAGACTGAGCCTGGCTCTGTGTGGAGCTCCCAGGTGAGAGTTGAGGACTGAGGCTTGGTTTAGGGCTGAGGCTGGGGGCCTGATTAGGCTGGGGCTTAGACGGAGGCAAGCTGGGAAGGGGGTTGATGTAAGGTTGCGGGCTTTGGGGACTCTTGGGGCTATGAAGAGGAAACGAGGACTCTGACTGAGAATGGTGCAGGACCTTGGCTCTCTGTGGGCCTGGAATGCAAACCGGGATCAAATCTATTTCCTTGGAGGAGACTGAGATCCTGGTTGGATTTGGAGTGGTTTTAGTTCCAAGAACAGTTGGTCTGGGCCGGCTTATACTTGCCAGCGGTGCTGGAGTGGACCCAGACTTTGCCTGCCCTGTCGGCATTTGGTCTGCCACTTTCGTAGGCGCGTGTACAAGGCTCAGTCCAGACTGTTTGTTGAGCGTCTCTGATGGGGTGATGAGTGGTGGCTCCAGGACGGCAGGCCGTGGAGGTAAAACTGGACTGGCACTGATCAATGCACAGGATCCAGGCTGCACAATAGGACCACAAGGGTCTGTGCTGATTTCTTTCTGTGGTAGGCGATCCATCAGCCTGCAACAAGGTGTGTAAAACTATAACAAAATTTACAACTAACAAGATAAAGCAGAGAATATTAAATATAACATCAATCACTGAGTCCTCAAAGCATATTTGAAGAAGCAAAAGATACGTCTGCAGTTGGTTGGTGACAGGTTGTGTCAGGCATTACAATCTGTACACATTATCTAATGTTCTCAGACATCATCAAAGATATCATGATGTGACAGCTGGGCTGAGGAACTAACTTTAGGAACCTGTCCTGGATTACGTCCAAGTTAATTAACCCCTGCCCTAGTTCAAAGTTAAAGAAGGATGGTTTGGATAGCATCATATTTTAAGGTGCTTCAAGAGTTCAGAAGAGTTTAGATGTGATGGATTTAGGTAGGGAACAGCTGAACACATGAGACAATGTCAACAGAAAGCTGTCTGACATTAAAGGAGGACAGGAGCCTCCCTCCATTTTGCTTATGTGCCCTCCAGCACAGAAATCATACACCTCTGTTTTAATAATTTACACCATGAAAATGTGGATCTTTCTACCTCAGTAGTAACCAGAGCTGTGAGTAATGATGATCAGACAGGTTTGAAATGCACCCACTTTGAAAGTGAAACTTTCAGAGCTTAAAATAAATCACGAGTGGGCCTTTTTTTTAAAAAAAAAAAAAAAAAAAAGCTATATTTCAGTTGTTGAAGCTGCAAATCTGTGGGCAGGTCCATTTATAAAGTAGAAACCTGGACTGGCAGAAAATGCTCACAAAAACGACTGTAAACGGTCTCACACCTTGTGAGAACATGACTTACCTTCTGTGCGTGTTTTTCTTTTTTTTTCTCCTTTTTTTCCAAGTCCAAGGTGAACCGCAAGGGTGATCTCACGAATTCACTGAGGAGAAAAGCAGTGGTCTCTTGTTCCCATTCCACACGCCGCTGAAAGCGACCAGACTGTCATTCACAGGTGAGATCGATTTATGAAGAGGGGACGGACCGCAGCAGGACGGACGGATGAGAAACCGTCGCTCCCCTGGACAGCGGACGTCTCGTCTCGGTACAGTCCGCGCCGCCGGCCGGGACGTCAGGACAGACAGCGGCCGCGCATCATGTGGCCGCTCTCTGGCGTGTTTTCTGTTTGTGCTACAAATGAAAACTGGTGATGATAGCTCATCCTAATCATCATCATAATCATCATCATCATCATCATCGCAGTTGGTTGGTCGGAGCAGCTGTGCACTTTCCGGGCAGCATCCCGCCTGCACCTACACCGCACACCGACCCGACACCTCTCCATCTCCCTCCCTCCCTCCCCGGGTGAAACTAGAAGCAGCCGGGGGTGGGCAAAGGAGGAAAGGGAATTTAAAATTCATCTGCCAAAGTGCAGCCGGCTACAAATAACAAGGCATCTGTTCACTGAGTGACGCATTAATCTGGCACGAGTGCGTCACCAATAGTAACACATGATCAACATGTCAATACCACATACTGACTACATTTGACTCTCACTGCAACAACAAAACCACAATACGACACTAAATGCATAGATTATTTGTAAGAAAACTACTGGTTATAGTCTTTGAGGGTACACAAATTAGTCTGGTACAAAATAAAAAAGACAGTAAAAGTTGAGGAAGTCTTCATAAGAAGTGGACAGTATAGAGTAATGTATATGCTCTGCACATTCAGGAACAGCCTTTTTCTGTACTTTTCTGAAAATAACTCAAACTAAGTCCTGCATGAAAAATCCAAGTATGGAGGTGTGTTAAACTCAATACAGTAACATACTAGAAAAATATGATCAGTTTGACACAAGTTATATGAAATTATTCTATTATTGACACCTAGAAACTGTGAACAGCACGCCCCTGTTGCTGCAGGTGAACGTTTGAGTTGCAATACATCATGTTGTTTTAGAAAAAAATGTGAGAAATGCTGAAATGCTTAGTGGGGAAAAGAATAGACAAAAGTTGTAATAAACCAATGTTGTTGTAGTTTTTGTGGTAATTTACTGAATTTAAACCATGCAAAAATCCTGTAAACTGTTTCAACCTGTCATGCTGTAGTTATTTCCAAATACCAGACACATATGGGTCTTATCTGCACCAACTGTTGCATTATGGCTCATGTCTTGCACTAGGAAAGGTTATATGGATATGGCCCAAATCTGGCAAACACACTGTTAGGGCTAAATGTAACCGGCACGCCACTAAGCAGTTTAAGGCTGAGTTTTAGCATGCTGCTCGTGGGTCACATTTGCTTTGTATCCTCATCACTGGCCTCCATAAAACACTGGATCTTATAAGTCTTTCAGTATTGCTCCATATTTTGTGACAGACTCTGTTATGAGTTTGAGATCAGCTGAAATCAAGGTGATGTCTCATCGCTTCAGAGGGCCAATTTGACAGCTCACACATTTGGAAGTATGAGCCTCATGTCGTTTGATGAGTCCTTTATCTGTCCAACACAATCACTTCTAACAAATTCAGTTAAAAGTTTCAAGAAAGCCACGAAGAGTTGGTGAATATGGAAAGAGAGAAATAATTCAATTGACTGGTTATAATCATAGAGCAACAGTGTATATAATGAAACTGGAAATCCTTTAAAAAGAACTTTAATTTGCATACACACTCATAAATGTCATGTTCAGATTCACTGTGGGATTAATACAGATGTGTAATCTCAGTGGAATGTACTCATCCAAGCAGCAGCTGTCACACAGACACCCATAAGCCCTTGCTAACACACAAAATAATACAAACAGTAGCAATCATTCACTGTGCATTTACATTCAAATCATTTGAATCAAGGACTTGACATAAGTATTCATTTAAAAACATCTTTTGTCTTTGACTTCCTCTTTGAAATAATGTGTATAAATTGTAAAAACTCAAATACTAGTGACATCTGAAGGCTGGTGTCTAACTTCTCTGCTTCTAAGGCCGTTTTTTGGTTTTCACCAGGCCTTTTTCCACCAGGCAGCGGTAGAACTCCTGGATGTACGTGTACACACACTTCCAGTCGGGCTCCTCCATCCGGACTAAGTCATCAGCGTCCAGCAGAGGAGGGCAGCCTGCCAGCCTCCTGCAGACAGAATGTCAATAAGGACAGCATGACACGAACAATGACACCGAAGTTGTGCTGTCAGATGGATAATGTCACTTTGTTCTTATCTGTTATTTACTACTCGAGAAAAAGAAGCTTCTGCCTCTTCATGTAAGGAATGAGAGCTCACTCTGCCGTGCTGAAAGCCAGCTGGAAGTTGTCCCTTGGTTTGTAGGGGTTGAGGGTAGAGTATTCAAACGCATCAGGGAAGAATCGGTGCACCAAGGCGCAGAAGGCGATGCCGTCTTTCCAACTTGAGGAGAAGTTCTGGATGTCTACCCCCTGTTTCATACCACAGAAGTATCAGTTTAGATGAGAGGTGGCAAATGGGGCACAAGGGGAAAGAGTTATGTCCAGCTCGAATGGGCCATAATTCACTGACAAAGCGAGTTGGGGATACTAGCCTCATATGGCTCCGTTTTGGCCCTGCACCAATCCAGAAGCATCTGTTTGACATTTTTAGCATTGGGTGCTGCTGGAGGAGGACATTTCTGGGCTGAGGCTGCAGCAGGACTGGCTCTGCTAAACAGACAAAAAAAAGAAAGAAAGAAAGAAAGATACACACACAAATTGTTCAGAAAGTATGGGTTATCTCATCTTTTAAACGTTACAGTACCGACAACACTCATACAAACATGTCTGGGACTGTTTACATTCTTTACCTGGGCATAGTTGTTTTTTTTTTGTTTTTTAATTCTGCATTCATGCAGCTGGTGAACCCAAACATACAAACTTAACCACACAAAATCAGACTCACCTGCCTGCTGTCCTGTTGAGTGGAGTGCATGATGATGGAGACAGCTGGCCTGCTGGCTCTGAGAATGCAAGAACAGTAAAATTTAAGGAATTGAAATAAGCAAAAAAACAAAACAGCAGTGACAGAGTTGCGTCTTACTGTTAGTTGATGGCTGCGGGTTCATGGATGCTCTTCCCACACTAACAGCTCCACCTTTCGTTCCTCCTTTGCTCAGTCCTTGCTGTCTCAGGTCCTGCTGTCTCGACCCTCGATCCTGCTCCCGCTTTTCTGATGACAAAACAATGTGAACTCAGAAGCAAAGTCAGCAACGTAACTGTAACCCCACCACTGTCACTACAACAGACTTTAACCTCTCTTCTTCTTGAGCAGGTCCCTTAATGCAGCACGAATCATCCGTCTCTCTTCAAAATCTTCTGTGCTGTCCAGCTACAGAGATAAATACATATATACCGAGTTTCAAGACATACATCTCCAGAATACATCTGCATTTTTACACTTAAGCCACATTTAACTGAGTCACCATCTTGTTGAGAGCTTCCTCATCCTCAATAGCAGCTAGTTCTTCACTGGTGAGCGATGCTGGTTTACTCTCAGTTTTTGACTCCATGTCTGATGAGTGAATCTGGTAGATTATAATCACAGCTTTTCTGACGCATACTGAAAGCAGCACATTACTGGGAATATTTAACAAAACAACAACCAAAAAATATAAGACACTTATGACACTTCAGACTGGCAACTCTTTCTTCAGATACCAAAGAGTTTTTCACCGATAGTGAATGATGTAAATATCACAAATAGAGCGTAGCAGACGCATTTGCTTTGCCTTCAGGGTGTTGAGCAGCTGAAATATAAACAGCAATGAGTCTTCACAGATACAAACTGAGCGGCCATGCAAAAGAAATGTTTGCACTATTGAAGTACTGCTTAGTGCATCTCAGCAACTGGCTGACTGCAGCACAGAAAGAGTATAAACACATACAAATATAGTAATGTAATGCAAGGAGCCCACCACTGAAGGAATCTGATAACAGAGTGAAAGTATGTGCCGAAACTGTGAGAAAATACCTCACGTTTGATGTCTGGAGTCAGGAAGAACAAAGTGACATGTGGAAAAACATTACTATCCGATTGATAGGTGGCTACTGAAGTGCGGTCTGACTCACCTGTTATCAGCATGCAAACAAATTTGTTTTGTGGCGCTCTTTTGGATTTGGCACGCCTGTCTCCTCTCTGCACTACTCCTCGAAACTTTGTGTGAAGAGAGCTGTGAGAACTCAGCCCTGACATCACACCTCACACCGCAGTGGTTCATAAGGATGCCTGCTTGGAGAGAGAGTGGAGAATGCTTACATGAACCGTCCAAAATAGGATGCAGGAGCGGTGGGAGGAGGAGGAACAGAGTCCATTCATCTCTGTCATCTTCTGTCAGCAGAGTCCATGATCTTCCTGTCGCCAGATGTTAGATGACGATGTGTCAAAATTCCAAGGCCATTCTGTCAGATAAACTTTCTTTGTTGTTAGCACAAATTTTACGAAGCTATGTTTTGCCTACGGAGTGCAGCAGAAATAAACAACTGGAGGGGACATAAAGGGTTAACTCCGGAAAAAGTGAGGAACACTGCCTTATTCAGGCAAAAGGCCGACAAGGGACTTTGTTTATAGAAGTAAAAGAATCTTTAAAAGGAAAACAGAGCACATTCATGAGACAGTTTCAAAGATGCACAAGAAAACAACATATGCAAAAATACCTCCAACTTCAGCTGTGATGATTTAGTGCTTTAAAGCCAATGCACAGATATATATTTGATAAATCAGAAATCAGACCAACAGCTCTATCCAGTGGTGAAACCTCATAACTGCTGGCACAGGAATCAACACCTTAGCAAAGTGATAATATATTTTTTATGATGAACAAATAAATAAAAACATGTTGTCCCTGTCCCCTCTTTAAAGCCACATGGGGACAACTTATTGGTGTGTCAGGCCCCGCTGTGTAAGACACAACATAGGGAACCCCTAGTGGGAGAAAACTGGCATTGCAAGATGTGCCAGACCCTCCAAACTCATTAGCCACAGTATGTTCAGTGGCTTTTTTTTCAACACAGATTTGTATAATAAAAACTTGCAAATCATGTTGTTTTATTCACAATTTTTTTTAAATCTTTATCTGTTATTCAATTTTTTTAATCTCCCAAGTCTTAATATATGACAATAAGTACACGAGATTGTCTTTGACCATTTCATCAATGTGAAGGATGTCTTATAGACTCCAAAGATATCTTCACCTGAAGATTTATAATCACATAAGTATGTAGGGTGATTTAAATAAATTAATAAATTAATAAATAATCTATAACTGTGTTAATCCCAAATGATGGAGTCAGTTACTGCTGAATTTGTTGCAAGTCCACAGGAGTGTAAAGAAAAACAACAACTCTGGATCAGTGGCATGGTGACTGGGTTTATTTATTTGTTTGAGTCCAATTATTTTGATCATGCAATACCAAATGGTGTGTTCATGAATCACTTTAACTTTTCACCCTGAACAGAACTACCTGTTGCACTCCATTTTAACTGACAAATTCAAATCAGTCTTTTCCTCATGTACAGTATGTCCAAATAAGGCATGGGGCGAATGTTTCATTCTTGAACCAGTATAGTTTTAAAGTGACTACAAAATACATAAATATAATAAAATAATTATGTACATCCAACTAGCTTTCCAAACAGTCAAAAACAATATGTACAAAAGAACCACAGACATTGAAGGCAGCATCTTCGTACCCTGTCGGTGCAACAGCAGCATCTCCCCAACTCGTAATCTATTCAACATGAAACCCATGAGAACAAGCAGCCGAACTGGTCATTTAAAAAATGATCATAAAAAATATGAAAAATTATGAAATCAAATCATTTAAAAGAAAAAAAAGTCCTGATTTTGAAGATGACAATATGTATTAACGTGTTAATGTTAAGTAACCACATTTCTCTGATGTGAAGAATTATTATTATTATCATCATCATTATTATTATTATTGTACTCCTTATAGTTGTTGAAAATCA
>JBAMYA010000004.1:9859926-9871541 GCA_037176975.1 Arrhamphus sclerolepis | reverse complement strand
AAAAGAAAAAAAAGAAACATAAAATTAAAAAAAATAATAAAAATAAAAGCCACAGCTGTCAAAAGTAAACATTTGGCATACTATACACACTGGAGGGTGTACAAGTGACCTAGGACAGATGTTTTAGGAGTGGTTGCATGAAGTCCTCTGCCTTATCTTTCCCTCAAAGCGGGGAGATGCAGGAGACAAGTGCAGTCAAACTATTACACCATGTGGTTGCGAGTCATTTAATGACTAGGACCTACAGCATTTAAAGCCAGTGACTACCAAGGACATTAAATAAATAAATATTTCCTTCCACATAAATATTAATAATTCGTCAAAAATTAAGTTAAAAAAAAAAAGCTTTTTGAATACTGAAAGAGGCTGAGTATGTTTCCTTGCACAGCAACGTTTTGGACAAGGTCATATTTGGAGTAAGCAATAGTTAAATTAAGATTTGTGGAGTACACCAATCTTGTTGTACAGTAGCTTAGCTACATATAGAATGCATTCTAATTGCAATATTACATCATACCGGGGTTTTTGATGGCATCTGTTAACACACACTGCTGCTGCTATAAAATGCACGGCCTAGATTCCAGCAGTGAGTGCAGAACAGGATGGCTGCAGGTAAAAAACAAACAAAAAAACAAAACAAAACACACAGTTGGAGGCTCGGGAAAAAACAAAGTAAAGTTGTGTGTTTTGAGAGGATATGGACGTAATCATTGTGTTGTATGGGCATGGGTATTTTCAGCAACACATAAAGGGAAAAAAAACAAAACATATGCATATGGAACTCATGTAAACATTTTAAACAGAATATTGTCTTATTTAGAAAGGTCAATAGTTAGGATACTTAAGTTTTTTTTCTTTTTAGAATGTCACTGACATGAAGGTGAGTCTTTAGGGAGAGACCTTACATCTTCATCTTCCTCTTTTATTTTTTTTTTACTCTCTCTCTTCCACAAGGGAAAAAAAACTGGCTGAAGTTCAGTGAGACTCCTTAGAGAACTTGTGAAACTAATTATGGAGGTACATTGCAAAGAAAGGAACGTACTGTTGTAAAGATGGAACTAATTGGACTAACTCTACAGAGACACATCTTTTTGTTTTTTTTAGACTGGCCTGAGAACAAAATCTAGGCCTTCAGCGGGAAGTCAGACCAAAGTTCATAGTGGAGGACAAAACAGATCTCAGGCCTCTTAATAAAAATGTGCTTCAGTTTAAGAGAAGACGCATCTAATTGCACAGAAAGTATAAGCTTCGATCATCATTGTCAGTTCAGCCAGTCCTACACTATAGATTTTCTATTTTACATACCAACAAATAAGCTGCCGAAAAAACCCGGTCGTTAACTGTGATAGGGCCAGGTGAATAACAGGTAACGGTACCATAAATATATATTTTTTAATACAAATTGTGCCCGTTCAAATTTCGGGCATAGTGCTCTCTAAGCCCCGCCCACCCTCTATATCACTGCAGCAGAATATGCAAAAACATTGATTAGAGCTCTCAGGAATCGAGAGCATTTTCACAGTGGAGTAGTGTGAGCGTTCTGATACCTTTTGAGGTATCAAACAGTTTGGTGTGCTCATGCATGCATATACCTCTATAAGCTTTATAGAGGTAATTTACAGATAAAATATTGATTTCAGCCATCACTGATAAGCATAAAGGCAACCTTTTCTTCTCTGCAGGCTCCAATTCTGTGACAAGAAAACAAAAATAATTGGCACAATGGGGATGGGGAGAAAAAAAAAGAAAAAAGCTGTCCCTCCAGCAGTGAAAATGGCTGTATATGGTGGAACCAGCTTGTCTTGACCACTTGATCACAGGAAGGGCGTAGAAAACAAATTACAGTGTATCCAGTTGCGTTTTAAATTTTATTTTCTCGGTCAGTCCATTTTGTCTTCTTGTTTCCCATCCACTCTCTGCTGATGATGTGTTTTTTCAAATGGCCCAGCTTTGACCGAGTCCTCTCTGCCTGCAGTGTGAAAATTGGTCTTTTCTGAACCTTTAACTTTAGCCCTGCGCGTGTCCAGGTAGCTGATGATAAACTCTGAGTTCTGATAAATAAGCATGCCAGATAATGTGAGCACCGCCCCGGCGCAGCTGAGGGCAGACAGCTCACTGCCAAAAAGCAGTTGAGACAACAGCAAGTTTCCCACCACGTTCAGGTTGCCGAGGATATGCAGAGTGACGGCTGAGGTCAGAGTGATGACGCAGCAGCTGGCCAAGTTGTACATGACCGAGCCGAGGCAGCTGAGGAGGATGAAAACCCACAGTTGGCGGTCGTAATGGAGCGGTGACTCCAGCAGAGCCCAGTTTTCTAAAGCCAGAGCGGCCACAGCCAAGATGCAGAAGCTGGGAATGGACATCAGGTAGAGCAAGAACACAGAGTTGATCTTCTCTTCCTGAAGTAAAATACCTGAAAAACAAACAAACAAACAAACAAACAAACAACATTTTATTTATGTCCATTGAATACAAAACCTGTGAAATTAAAGAAAAACATGTCAGCAACCAAACTGTGTCAGAGTGAAGTAAACTTGTTAAAACAACCTTTTTCCCCCCTACAGCTGGATTTACTACAGCGAAAATTAATTTCATTTTAATTCAAAAGTACTTTATTAATCTCCGAGGGAAAATTCAGTAAACTGATACTGAATGAGAAAGATCTTTTGAAAGGTGCAGTTTCCGCACAGGTCCACAGGTGCTGATAGACTATATAAGGGTTGTACGTTGGAATATAGATCATCGCAGATTGCTGATTGGGGGTGTGTATTGGCAAGGACCTCATGATACATATATCATGATATATGTGTGACGATATGATAGTATCACGATATGATACATGTGTTACAATACGATGTCAGAAATGCCCCCACCCATGAAGGCAGCAGCGAGCCATGCTGCGACATCTACAGGAGTGGAGGTTGTATTAGTTTTGGTTGATGTTCACAAACTATTTAAACAATGTTTTTCAATTTTATTAACCCCTTAAGATCTTAAGATCCCGCCTGATCTTTTTTTCCCCCACTTCTTTATTTTTTTCAAATAACTTAAACTTTCAAAATCTATTAAGAAACTGTAATTTTTACAAGTTATAGATGCATTTAAAAAGTAAAAAAACAACAAAAAACTATTTGAACTGTCACCAACATTTAAACAACATAAGCGAGCAGGTCCAAAGGTTTGCCTCGACATCTTTTTCCTCCACTATGTACAGTATTAATGATGCTATTCATAAAACAACTATTTTGAGTATGCATTTGATAATGAATGCCACTTGGCAGTATAAGAAGAGGTAACTTGGCCTTGAGAACTGCTTCAGTTCAAATTTCTCTAAATATTTACTGTTATTTCTTTCATTCTAAACTAAATTCTCTTTCTTTATGAACTCATGCTAAAGGCTTACTGCAAATGGGTTAACTTTGCAAAAACAGGTGGAAAACGGGAAGGAAAAAAAAACACAGCAAAACAACAGTCAAAATTTCCAGGAAAAAACAAACAAACATTAAAACAATTATTTAGAACCATGAAAATACTATAAGCAAACACTTCCAAACACTAACTATTTACCCTCTTATCCACTGGTGCTCTTTTTCACCCTGATGAACAAGTCAACACAGCACAGCTGTCACTACCGTAATGTCTAAGAATGCATGTTATTTTCTGATGCGGACAACAGCATCCGTTTTTACAGAGAATAAACAATATTTGGAGTCAGAAATCAATGTAGTACATCATGAAATTAAGTATAGCGATATATCGATATTTTATCACACCCCTATTGCTGATGGTCAGGGACAAGCTGGAATGAAAACATAGCCACAGGGCATATCAAATGAAAAGAGGAAAAGTTTTAAACTGATCTGAGCACAGCACTACCTTAATACAGATCAAAAGTACTAATAGCTTAGAATGTTACTTTTGTTGTTTAAGAAATGTTTTAGTTGCCTAACAAGACCTCTCCCAAAACATTATCAAAGATGAAAAACTTGTTTATGGTAATACAGTGATAACCCATAAAGAGATAAGAGTGTTTCTCGTAATGATGGTACACAGTAGTGTTGAAAATCTCATTAGGCACTTCATTTCCTGCCGCAGGTACTTTGAAAAACATGTTGTACTTCATTGTACTGTTAATGTTACATTAACTGCTGGTTCCTGTGTTTTTATAGTCAAAATAACAGGAACAAACTGAGTAACCATCATTCAAGAGGCAACAACAAGTTTAGATGTCATTTTATAGCAGGCAATTAAGTAAAACATCTCTTTGGAACTTTGTATTAACATGTCTTCGTGTCTGCATTAAGTCAAACATGTAAATGTCCTGGCTACCATCTACAACACGCTAAAATAGCTGGCATTGTTTTCACCTTATGAACCTGTCTGTCATCATAGGGAAAAAAAAATGTCTTGAAGTCATAAATAACAAGAACAACTAGATTGTTTTATATGTCTGCTTCAGAGCTGGCAATGATATGGTCATAAACTTTGCAGGTGTATACCTGAGAAGGTCGGGGTATAAAAATAAAGAGTTTGCCTGTGCACAAAACTATGCTCTTTATCACAGTGCGTAAGAGAAAAGAAACACACACAGGGGAAACTGGTACATCAACAAGGGGGGTGGGTGAGAATAACTCCTTGAAACCTGAGACAGCATTTCAGTTTTAGCCCTCATTAAAAAGAATAATAATGTTCGACAGTTTCCATCAGCTGGCTTTTGTAAACTCGATCTGATCCAAAAGCAACAGTAAGACTTAAATGTTCCTTCTTACTTATGTATTTACCTTACATAAGAAGCAAAGAATCACATTTCTGCAGTTCTGCACAGTTTGTCAAGAGTTCAAAGTGATGACTGCTCTAAGCCAAAGTTTGTGCCCTTCTGCATCTTGTAGTATTACTTTAATTCAAGCCACATCGTGTACCAGTACCTGCTTTTATTTTATGTAATAAATTAAAGACAAGGCTTCTGTACATTTTTAGCAATCAATTTTCTTCTGACAACTCGCATGCTGAGAAACTAATGAAGTTAGAGGGCCTAATCTACTGCACACAAACACTCATCTGTGATGCAATACAGTTGCAGAGACCGGCTTGAAAGTAATTTATGTAACAAGTAATTCAGTAAGAGCACAGAACATTAGATAAATGAGTACAGTGGATATAATTAGTTAGGGCAACAGCTAACTAGTCCACATGAGATCATTTCAGAAAACAATCTGCCCCATTATTATGACACATTAACCTGAACTGGTATGTTTAGTCTTAGTGTTTGGAACAACATGTAGGCTCTTCCCTGGGAACATATTGCTTGATTCAACTTTTTACCTAAAATGCAGAACATATCCTCTCTGTTCCTGGGCAGTTTCTTCATTTCTAGAAAGTTCTTAAACAGGGTTCAGTAGTGAAAGATGAATGTGAATTAAAAAGAAAACTTTTTTTAATCTATCATCATAAACAAGGAAGACATTTGGAGATCACGTTACTGAGCATTTAAGTCCAATAGAGTCCAACATAAACATTTAGACACAAGTGCTCAGCATGATACCAGGCCTGACACTCACAGATGTGTATTGATGTGTATATTTTGTTTCCTTAGCAACCAGGAAAGAATTTGAATGTACCATTCCACTTTAATGTGAGGGTGTGTGTCTGAACTGCAGGGTGAATCATCACAGTGTAAAAAGTTCCAGGACCACAGAACATTGTGGTTTCTCTAGGAAAACTCAAAAAAAAAGGACAGAAAAAACTTTCTGATGTCAGGAGCATGTTATAAAAGTAAAAAAACAACAAAAAACAAGCAAATAAAAAAACAATAAACCCACAAGTAAATAGTTTGGAGTGACAAATATATTAGAAAAGACTCAAATGACAGAATAAAAGAGGTACTCACTTTGCTGAATGGACTTGACACCCCTCAGCATGGTTGCCGCAAAAACAAAGAAGCAGCCGGTTTGATCAAACTGGACCTCTCCCATTATGCTGAAGGATGCACCCAGGCAGATGGGCATCATGGCGGTGTATTTGAGGATGTGATGCTGCTTTCCAAGGATCAGAGTAGAAATGGCCAGAGTAAAGAGTGGAGTGGTGGTGTAGATCATTTGTGCAAATGATAGTTGGACATAGTTCAGACCCATGTTCCCAAAGGCGATACTGGCACAAAACGTTAGGCTCAGCAAGAACACCTTACATTTTGCACTGGGGGTCAGGTCCTGCTCTGCACCTCCCCTGTGGTGGAGAACTCGCAGCTTTATCAGTCCATAGTCCACCACTATCGCTGTCAGCATGTGCAGTGCTGACAGTAGCAGAGGGTACCTGAAGTTGTAAACTGCAAATATCCATTTGTTGAGGCTGGAGATGGTGGTGCCGGTCACCAGCCACACAATCACAGCTGAGAGCAGATGGAGCATCTCTGCGGGTGGCCTCCTCCTACGTCTTTCTTGCAGAGTCGCCTGGTATTTTGAAAAGCCATCGGCGCTGATCATGTTCGTATCATTGTCCTGTATGTAAGGGAAACACATGTTGAATGCGCTCCTCTCATCTCCACACTATATACGTTATTATTAAATTGCGAAGTTTAAAGGCTACAAATCGCGGACCCAACCTGCGACACAACTCGGTCTCTTTAAGCGGTATCCGGTCTTTTTGTTTGCGTCTTTCAGCTCCACCTAAGGACACGTGTTTCTATTTTGCATGACGGCCTGGTTGCGTAAGGTCTCCCGAGTTGGTAAAAACGACCTGTGCTTCAGCTGGAAGACGGAAAAAAGAAGGAGAGGGGAGAGGCGGCCTGAAAAACGGAGCTTCCGGGATTGGCTACTCTGCCTGTCAGTCAACAATGAACTGACAGTGACGAAAACAGCGTGATGCACCAAAAACAGCTGTGTTGTAAACATCACGGTACATCAGATCTGGCATGTGTCTGTGATTAAAACGTATAACTCACTTTCTGCGGCTACAATTACAGACAGTTATTAGATTAGTAGACGGCGTAGCAGCAGACACGCGGTATACATCTATTTTTATCACAACGCTAGATTTAAATAGCACCTAGTCTACTGCCTACGAAGATTCCTGGTTTTCCTTTTCTTCTAGTATTGAATCAAAAATTATTCCCTGGAATAGTTTTTTTTTCTTTTCTTTTTTAGCCCAGCTGGTTCTGTGTCACTTTTGAGTTTCAGTAAAGTTTCCATTTCATTGGTGTTACTGTTTGTCTTTTAAAGTAGCAAGACACCAACACAACCTTCTGATAAACTGACAACATGTTTCCGACTTCTATAACGGTGCTCGAACTCAGTGGTCGGAGTCGGGGACGTCACCTGTCACCTCTGGAGGAGAAAGGTGTTCGAGCTGCCATGCTAGCGCTAGCGTCAACCGCCGTTAGCTAACGACTGTTCGCTATGAAACAAAACAGCCCGGATTTGTTCGTTTCTTTTGCTTTTTTCCCCCCGTAAAATTCACATCCACGCGTCTCACGTGAACACCAAATAACACCTCTGTGATATTTCATGAGCACATGAAGTCTGAGTAGGTTTACCTCGTTCCTAGAGCTCTAACAGCATCTCCAGCCCTCCGTCTGGAACATTGACGTCATGTGAAGCATCAGTGTCAGCGGGTCGTTTAATTAAAGGGCAATGCTGCAGTTTTAACAACCAAGCATTTTACTTTCACTAAACTAAAACAAACAAATAAACAAAATAGTTTCAGCATGAACTCATAGCTTCTCTTTTTTGTAGGAGTTGAAGTGAGTTCAAAATGAGTTAGTTTTTTTTTTTTTTTGCACCACAGCTGGATTCAAAAGTATCTTACGTTTACTTTGATTTTTATTTATTTTGAGATACCCTGGTCAATGTACTCAAGATATTTTATGTTTTCATTTGAACTATTTAATTTAATTTGTCAATATACTTTGTTTGAGGCCTGCAACACATTATAAAAAGTTGAGATTGAAGTTTTTATTAATTGTAATGTTGGCTCTTCTTCCTCAGCCACTTCTTTGTAATGTGTGCAGAATGTGTTTTTGGATTATGATGGATGACATCCCTGAAAAATGATGTCAGCGTATGATGCTCTAAAATCACAATGTACTTTTCAGCATTAATGCTGCCATCATGGACAAGTGCCTTTGTCAAGGGCACTGATGGATCCCCATGCCATCACAGATCCTTGCCTTTGGACTTGTCGCTGAGAACAATTCAATGGTCCGTGAACACATAACCCCCATGTTGTCCAAAGAATAGAAATAAATTACACAGGAATACTGATTTGTCCGACCACTGTAGATATTGCCACTGTGGTGGTCCATCTCAGATGCCTCTGGGCCCATTGTGTGAATGTAGCTCAGCATTGTAGTGCTTTACAAAGATTTCTCACAGTAATCCATAGCCCATATGATTATATCAGCTACTGACAGTTCTTGACTCAATGTTGTCGGAGAAATTCAGTGTCCCATTTAGGCCTGCACATTTGCTCTTTTTACATGTACTGTAGAAGGAGAAAACATGCAAATTACTTCAAAGAATTCTTTGAGAAACACTGTTTTCAAAAATTTCGATGATTTTCTCAGACATTTGTGGTCACATTAGAGAAGTGTTTTTCAACCCCGGTCCTTACTGTCCTGCACGTTTTAGATGTTTCCCTGCTCAAACACACCTGACTCTAATTATTGGGTCACTGACAGACTAGTCTAGACCTTGAAGACAAGCTGATGGCCATCCAACCAAATGTGACTGAGCAGGGAAACATCTAAAACATGCAGGACAGTGTGCATTGAGGACCAGGGATGAAAAACACTGCATTAGAGGATCCTCTGACCATTTCTGCTCTTCAAAAACTCAGCCTTTCGTGGTTGCTGATTTTGGACCAAAAGATTATTGCAATGTCCTATTGACATCACCTATTTTAAATGGCAATATTCTTTTTTCCTTCCACCTCCATAAAAACAACAAACTGTTCTCATACCAGCTTTTTTTTTTTTTTTTTGGAATATGGTACAGGCCTAAATGTAGCTAAATAAAAATGGATATATTAACCAATGAAATGAAGTTAATTAGAAAAAACATCTTAGGTTCATAAGGTAACAATATAAACATTTTGATATAATCATTTTGTATTAGCTGCTAAAAAGTGTCAAAAATTATATAAAAAAATATTATTTCTTATTATTGTCTATTTATTACCTAATGAGAAGTTAATGATGTTTGATGACATCATCTGGTGCTCAGCCTTAGTCCAGACCAGAGATGCTTTCCATGTAAAAATATTAGGTTTCAGGCATTGTGAGAAACTATTTTTCTGGATGTGTTTTTTTTCCCTCTCTGTCTCTTGTGATATACAAGATTGAAACAAAATCAATTTGACAGTAAACAACGACAGAGTGGCAGCTGTATGTTTTTATTTGAGCTCAAAAATGTAACATTTTGAGGTAACTGGGCACAAAAGGTGAATTCACATTATGTTTCCGTGATAATCCACAAACCATTAGCTAGGTGAAGGGGGTTTGTCACTACAGAAGTGCATATGCACTCTAATATCATGCATAGCTATACGTTGCTATGGAAATGTTTTAATTATGTAACATGTATTGTCAAGTAAACATGTCCTTGTGCTTAATTTGAATAGCATCTTATTTCCATAATAAACACAATGTACCACATTTTAGTCTCCTCAACATCTCATTAATTCTTTACAGCCTTTAAGATGATTCTTACATAACAAGAGATTAAACTGTGTGCATGGAGTATGAACGTTAAAACAATACTTTCCTACAGTACTTGTAACTGAGGTGATTCTATTTCTAATATATTGTTGCTATATACAGGCGGCCAATCAGAGAGTCAAATATGTGCACCTTGCCCTGCATACACAGTAAGATATATATAAACAGGTAGTTATTGTTCATAGAGTGTATTTACCCCTAATATATACCAGTGCATGCTCGCACACAAAAATCTTTGCAAATGTATTATTAATCCTTTCTTTAAGAGTTTTCTGCCTTATGATTAATGTCCTTGTGTAATGGAACACTTTAATAATAACATAATGAAACAAAAATAAGACACCTCTCTGACCTCTTAGTATTTTTTTCTCAAGCAGCTGTTGAGCTCATGTTATTGCTGACATATAAATGAAGCAACACAAATCTTCAGAGCCTGTCATTTCTAATGCTTCTGAACAGGGGAAACTAGTTTGTTGCTACTTACCAATATGATAAACCTTAGTCAATACTGAGTAAATTTTATCACAAAAAACCCACCAAAGAATTCATGTCTGAAAAATGCCTTTTTGATTGCTATTGTTTGTGCAAAATTTACCATTAAGCACCAATATCATCTATTTCTGACGAAAACCCTGGATGTTTTGCAGATTTTTACTTCAAATATACTCTTACGGTTGAGTCTCAGGATGTTCTAAAGAATACTCAATACAAAGCAGGTGGAGAGTTTTCAGATCTTTTTGTTTTTCTCTAGTTTGTTGTGTTAAAAATAAATCATGTTAAAAGTTTTTTTTCTTATTAACCTATGCACAACAATCAAGAGCTCTTTAGCTATTTTATAATTATTACAAATGAAAGATATAAATATCAGACCCTTCATCTGGTACCTAGTAGATTACTATCACTCAGTCACAGACGGGATAGTCATTTTGACATAATCCTGTCTTGCAGGTAACAGACAACTCTCAGTGCCTTAATGGTTTGGTTTCCACTCTGACCAGTGCTTCCAGCTGTGAGATATTATGGAGAAATGTGTGTTCCTTTCAAGTATGCCTAGTCTATTCAGTTAGTCACTCAATTTAAGATGTAGAGTCATCTGACAGAAGTTGAATAAATCAGATCACAGAGCTATAGGGATATCTATGTAAATTTGACATTTTAATTTTTAAGTTAATGAAAGACACTTTATGTAGCAATATCCCTTCTGACCAGATAAGGACCAATAGATCAGCTGTGTTAATAAAATAGCATCCTACTGTGCTAATGAATGGGGATGGTCCAGCATGGTGCTACTCAGTGTCAGAACAGGGCTGACATAAAAACTCTCTTGTGATATGCTGCTCCTATGTGGTCATAACTGGTATTGCTGCATAGAGATTCTTTACTGTAATAATCTGTTTTTGCTTTGTCATTGAGAAATATTGTGTGTAGACAGATGATGAAAATATAGAATTTCTACATGAGCTAATATGTATTGCAGTTTGTGAGTTTTTTGAAATGCCCACGAAAGAGGAACTGGCCAAAAAGAAATGGAATAAAATATTAAGATTAAAAAAATGATCGAAACAGATTTATGCACAAGTAGCAGTGTCCTGACTTTAACTCCTTTGTATTGGTCATCTCCTAAAGTGCAGAACTGTCCTCCATAAGTTCACATTATGTAACTCAGCAGTATCAGAGTCCTCCAGCCTGGTAAACTTTAAAGAAGCTCCAGTTTGTAACACAGTCCGTTCAACATAAACATTAACGTTACCAGTAAAACACAAAAGTGCTCTCTCAGGGTCTTTAGAGCTCTCTTTTAGGATGGAACTGACTTTAAGATGTTAAATTGACAAAAGTCTTCCTTTAACAGAACTAGAAACATGATTTTACTCATGGGAGAAGCAGCCATTACTGAAAAATAACTTGT
>JBAMYA010000004.1:9847387-9859826 GCA_037176975.1 Arrhamphus sclerolepis | reverse complement strand
AACAGCCGCCATCACTGAAAAATAACTTGTCCTTAGTCAGTCCATCCAAAGTGATTGACATCAACTTTGGTTTTCATGTCCTTGTAGCTGCTCTTTAGAGGCCAGTCTGGAAATAAGCACAAGTCCTTCTGCATACAATTTGCACATTTTTGAAAAGTAGAGAATTCAAAACACTGAAGAATCAGGTGGATCAGTAAATGAAATTCTGCTGGGATACTCTTAAGGTACATAAGAAGGATTCCTCCCATTTTTTCGTAGCCTGGTGTCTCTGTCAAAGCCCAGCAATGAACAGGATGTTCCAGCTTTAAGGAGAACAAGACATTTAGTGCTTTTCCCAGGCTTCCAGAGCCAGTTATGCCTCCAGGTTATTCCACACACACATACACACACACACTAAACCAGGTGTGTTATGGTGCAGAAATTAGCTCTCTGACAATCACACGCACTGGCACGCAGAACCTGAAATGTTCATGAAGATTATTTCTCTACAGGGTTGAAGCAAACACATGAACTGAAGCCATGCATTCAGGAAACAGCTACAACGGAGCAGAAAATGGAAGAAGGGGTTTCTGTGCTTGGAAAATCTGAACGTGATTAGCTGGCTCACCACTAACCCACTTGCACATCTAACAACTAACAAGAGTATCCTTAAATGACAAGAAGCCACTCCAAACCCACACTGTGAGGGAAATTTTATCCTAGAAGATCTCAGGACACTGGCTCCAGTCCTGTCTTTCTTTAGCTTCCCAGTAGCCTCCTCTGTAGACGTAGGTGTTCTCTCCTGTACCGTCGTCTGTTCTCTTCTCAAACCACTGTGGCTGGTAACCTTCAATGTCTTGCCCTGATGAAAAAGAAGCATTGCTCTTTAGTTTGTATCTTTTGAATATTACAATGCTTTACCTTCTCCAAATACAAAACCCTTTACTTGATAAAAACCTTTTACTTAACATCTACAACTTAAATCAAGCTTTAGCAGCTACTGATCCAAACTACAGTCAATGAAAAGCTCTTTTTCTTTTCTTCCCCAGTTGATAGTATGAGTTCCAAAAAGTTTCATATTAGTCAATAGGTTGAACTTTTTTTTTAATCTGCAGAAAAATTAGGTTTTAAGAATAACCAAAGAGACGTGTTTATAAGTTTACAAAACCTTTACATCTTTTTATTTTTTTCTGGGTAACAATGAACTGTGTATCAATGAGTATACTGAAATTAAGATTTAAATTCGAGAAAACCCACCAACATCTCAGAGTTGAAGCTAAAGGACTGAATAACAATTATCATGTAGTTATTCGTGCACAAAGGGGTCACACAAATCCTGAAAACACAAGCTTCCATCAAGAGATTTGTCACACTTTCAGAATCTTTGTCAATAAAAAAGTGAAAATATTTCTATGTGTTTTTCATGTAAAACATTTTAAAATGTTCATAAGCTCTAATGCATACTGAAGGTTGTATGACCGAAGTACAGGGCATAAAAGTCAGAATCTTTGTCACCGTCATGCTTGCTGGAGTCCTTCTACAAACCTTCCTCCAGGGCCTGATTGGCTTGCGCCTCTCTTCGTTTCCTTTCCAGTCTCTGATGCTCCTCTATTCTTTGCTTCTGGATGTTCGCTTCATCCCACAGTCCTGCTTCCATTAGTCTCTGGTCTGGCCGTAGGCGACTGTCAGTGGGCGCAACGCCCTCTTCTGGCTCATTCAAAGTCAGGGCCAGAGAAGAGAAAAAGTGCATGTTCTCTGCATTATCTCTGAGAGGGTGAGACAGACAAAGGGCAGAGAAATGTGAGTAAAGACAGTTCACAAAGTAGTGAACACTGATACATTCAGTCAGGAAAGTGTATCAGGAGTGTGCTAGACATGATAAACATACGGGAGAGGATATTTCTTCCACAACAGCTTGGGTTTAAGAGTCTGATAAACCGTCTTTTGTTTGCCTTCAGAGCCTCCGCATCCTTGGCTGCTTTCCACGATTTTAGCGCTTTCCATTTTTTCATCCCAGGTTCCTGACAGGATGTAATGAGCTGTGCCCTCTCTGTCCTCTACTACTGCTGTCACCTGTTGACCGCAAAGAGAGATCAGTTACACTGATAATCTGACTTCTTGTCACTGATAAATTAACTGCAAACGACCATTATGATGACGTTGTTACACCAATCATCTGTAATTTTTCTAACACTGGGGTAATTTCTACAATCTGGGAAGTAGAAAACAGTGAAAGAACTGAATGACAACAACCAAGAAAGAGACTAGACTTCTATTACTGCATGGATTCGTGTGACAGGCTTACTTTGCGTGGGACTTCTCTGGAGAAGTAGCTGTATGGAGAGAATTTGAGATGGCAGGTGTCCTTTGTAGTGGTGTTCACAATGTCAATGTCCCCAGACTGCCGGAAGCGTCACACAGGAGGCCAGCAAGAAGAACAGATGTGACTTAAGACTGGAGGCTAATGGGACATTTCCCTCAGTAGTTTAACCCAAGTACACACACACAGCTGTTTGTTACCAAAAAGTATTTTTCACATCGGTTGTGCCACTTTTTCTGTCTCAATAATTTCAGTTTTACTGCCAAGTTAATTTAATTAACTGGCTCTATTCCTCTCAAGTCTGCTTAATCCTTCCTCTTAAGTCGTTATAGTTTATTTCTTCCTTAAACACAAGCAAGGGCACAGCAAACTGTTCTAAATTATTTCTATCAACATTTTCAAAGTTCCTCGCACAAGAAGAACTCACCTGATCAATCCAAAGCTTCCCTACGATGATGTTGTGCACTGTTGACGTCACTTTGCTCCAAACATAGTGGTTTCCACCTGAGTGGAACTGCAGGTGAATGTTACCTGGCAAAAAATGAAGAATGTACAAACCCCTCCTGGTTATTTGGGTGTATTCATAGTTTGTACCTTGCTTGTGGCAGTATTGTATGACTGAAACTCCAACAGCATCAAGGAAAAGTCCCAACTGACTGCTTCTTACCTAAAGGCATCACAGAAATATATTTCCCACGAAACTTGCTATCGATTGTGATGTGCTGCCACAGAGTCCATCCTCGCTGTGATGTCACATGGTGGGCAGCAGCTGGTGGGTGATGGCTGACCTGGGAGTAAATGGTATCAGCTGGTCTCAACACAATGTACTCGCGATATATCACTATTTTTTAATACTTTCTGCCCTGTGGGGGTTTATTTGATCTCAGTGCGTCTGTGAGGATGTTGAAATATGCCTGTAAAGAGAGAATCTTTTTTTCTTGCCTGCTCACAGATGGACCGGTAGCCATACTCCTCCAGTCGGTCCAGTTCGTAAGTCTCCCCTAGTAGTGGGTTGAAGGGCTTGGCTGTCCGATGGACTGTGGTGGAGTAGGAGGAGACAGAAAAGGCAGCCACAAGGCACATCTGTTCCAGTGATGATTCGCAGCGAGCTGCCCGGTCCAGCAGCTCGCTGTATTCCAGATCCTCCGTGAGACGCTGCAGCATCGACAGCGGCTCATTGAAATTTACCTGCAACAAAAAATACATTTTAGAAAAGCGTTACAGATGAAACAGAAGTCTACATTTACCATATTCTTTTACTTTGATATTCAGAAAAGCTAATTTGTGCAAATTTCGGCGGTGTAGAAATAAATTTTTCATTCACAGGCATGGGTATCTTGGAGAGGTCTTTGCCAATACAGTTCTTCATGATGCTCCACAGGTTAAGGGAGTAATTGGGTTTGTCAGGAATACGGCTGCGCCTTGCTCTTCGTAGTTGCCTGTGGTTTGTGCCTGAGGTGTCCTATAAAATTAAAATAAAAAATAAAATAAAAAAACCGCACAAACACACAAAAGGCTTGAATTTACGTAGAAAATACGGACACAACAGGAAAAGCGATAAATAAAGATGATAGTTGTGTATATTACAAATCAGTATGTGAATGCTGGGAACATACATTCTCATTCTGCGTCCAGTCACCAGGCAATCCTCCACTCATCATACTTTGATTACTTCCTGAGCGCCTGAGAGAGAGCGACACACTTTAAAGACAGTTCACAGCTAGAACCCAGCTTTGAAACGTCTCCTCATGTATGTTGTGTCTCTTACTTGTGCTGTGTATTGCCAGTTGCGGTCACAGTTATGAACGCTGGGGAGTCCTCCATGGCGTCGAAGAACTCTGCCTCGTCATTCTCATCACTCACATCTCCCTCCTGAGATCGCTCCACACCTGCAGCAACAAACACAGTTTCATTTTGTCTTAATGTTTTGTACACATTGTAATGCTGCTGCACTGGAAGTGGCCCAATTATGTCGATGATGAAAACAAAGACCAGGGCCCGAAGCTAATTCTTATTTGCAAAATTTAGGAGCACCTCTTAAATTAGCTTAAATACAGCATCCTCATGAATTTGTTCTATTTCAGAATACATTTTGGTAGTAAAATTAGCAATCTCTGTGGAGATTTAAGAGATTTAAAAGAATCCTGAGGTTGAAGAGTGCTTAATACATCTATAATTACTAAAATATTAATCACTGATAAAGTTAAGAATAAAGAATCTAATTTATCTCCATCACTTATGATTTTTAAAGTTAGTTGGTTAACAAATCAATGTCACATTATCACAAAAGAACTTACTTAAACTCCATTTCTGTGAGCAGTTCAACCTACAGTAAATGTGAAGCATGAGGTTAATGAATAGTAAATGTTCTCTCTTCAATTTCCCTTCTGGGATAAATAAAGTATTTTTCATTTTTTCATTTTCATTCATTACTTTCTTTGCAGCATATTTACCTCGCACAAGTGTTTCGTGACGAAAGGAATAGGTCATGCCATCTTTCTAAAAACATTTTCAGGAGCTTAAAATTTGGGTTTGAAAAGTGACTCAACGTTTCTAAGGCCTGACAGGAAGACCAGACACGAAGAATAGCTGGTGTAGCGTTTGTTCCTGACTCACGTTGTGGTGAATAATCTCATACTGGCTCTGCAATCTCTGTTACTCACCCAAACCATCATGCAGCATACATGCTAGATAGAGCTGCTAAAACTGATATCATGTTTTCTAGTTTGAAAATTCAGTCATTCCCCCTAAAAAACAACTTGATTTGACTTCCTTGTATTTTTGTACATCATTTAAAAGCATTTAATTGGCCTATTTATTGCTCAATAATGCTAGATTTGTAACTTTAGTTTTGCCGCCATGGAAACACTTGATAAAAAGAAGGGACTGTCAGTGGCTAAGAAACAAAAATAATGTATTTTAAATATAATATTTATAGTAATATAATAATATTATATTATATACAATATATTGATTAAAACAAAGCTGATTTGCGGGAGTTTCTGGATCACTTGAGGCTGTTTAATATTTGTTATCGTCAGTAATATCAATGTCATATTACTTCTCTGGGTCCTCTTACTCCTTTTCTTTTGTCACATATTTCAAGTCTTTTTTTTTTCTCTCCCAAGCTGTCAGGCTTTTCAACTGCTGCTTCATTAAGATTGGATATAACATTATTATTTTCTCTGAGTAGCACTGCTGTTGCACTGGGACCAAAACAACAATGTACGTCCCTGCAGATGTCAGACATATAGCGGCGCATTAAAATGTTGAGGATGATGCAAAGATCCGTCCAGAAAAGACAAAGACAAAGTTACTTTAAAGGCTGCCACAAGTGGAACTATTTTGTTCAAATGTTTTCGAATCGTATTGTTACCAGCTTTCAACTTTTTAGTTGAATATGAAAAAAAAGAGGCAGACAGATCAAGATAACAAAACTTCAAGTTAATCTATGTTGTTTTGAAGTCTAAAGTAACATCGTAACTGTTGCAAAATAATGAAATGTGCTGAAAAGAAAGTCTAAAAAAAACATCAGAATATGTTTTATACAGAAAATTCTGTTCACAAAAAGACGGGCGGCCAAAAAGTAAAGAAATGACTTCACAGACAACAGACTATGAGCTGAAAACGAACAATCTCAACAAAAAATAACTCTTACAATCTCTGAAAGTCTAAAATATATTTATGTTATCAAAATGTGTCAGGTGTAACAAAAGTTACCTTCCCTCAATAGTTCAACCAAGATATACAAACACACAACAAACTATTCATTAGCAAAACAAAAAAAAAACAAAAAACAAAACACACAAAATATTTTCATACAGACTGTAACAGAAGTAGCCAGAAGAGGGTATTTTCCCTCAAAAATGATTTACTGTACTTTATACGTACCCAGGTTGCCCAGACAACATAACGATGATATATGTCACCTGTATATGAGGTGGGATTCTCCCTCCAGGCTCTTTCTAGGCTGTTGTGCTGTTTGGCTAACTGTTCAATGGTCTCCTCCAGATGGTGCCGCTGTTCTCTCTCATAGTGCAGAGCCTTCTGCCACCTTTGGCTGTGAGATTCTGCCACATCCAAAAATTCACGACAAGCCTGGGGTGTAAACACAACACACATCAAAGAATGCAGGATGCGCTGTCGAGCAGCATTGCCTCATTTTGATCAGTTTCTCCTTTACGACGGTTCTACGCCTGCTGAGGCTCCGACTCTGAACTCACATTAATCATAGCATTGGATGTGATGCGGAAGAGGGTGGCTCGTTCATTAACAGCTTTCACTTTGTCTGTGTTGTCGGTGGATCCACGCAGTTCCTCGAGTTCGCTGAGGGAGCGTTGGAGGGCAGCACCGTGCTTTCCTATAAGCTCATTACAGGTGCTCAGATCATCCAGCTTGCTGGCCAGGGTCTTGAGCACCCCTTGGTTCAGCACACGGTCCTCCTGAGGTACAGCAACTTCATCTCCTGAGTCATCTTCACAAACAGACACAAAAGCAAAAGTTAAGTACCAATTTAACAATTTATGACACCACTGAGTCCTTTCGGGTTATTGCATCTTAACAATTTAGGCATTAATGGTGCAGAAATTAACTAGCTCATGGAGAATTAATGTTTTATCAGACAAGGTAAGAAAGTTGTTTTTTTTTTTTTTTTTCCAAATATCTTAAATCTAGGAAGAGATGAGTTTAGACTTGTTAACAGAACGGATGGGAGCAGATAATGATACTTCACACCATGGACACCAAAAAAACCTTCCCTTACAATATCGAGAAGCTGTGAATGAACACTGTTGCCCTGGAAACGCAGGCCTGTGCAATCAAGAGGCAAGGCTATTTTTAGAGGAAGAGGGAGAAAAAAGGATGACGCACTACCCCTTTCCTCCTCTCTTTCTGTCTCTCCTCTAACCCTTGCTGGCATGAGCAATCAATCTCAAAGCTTTTTAGCGAACTTACAGGAAGACTGAGCTCACTATGTGCAATTACAAATTATAGTTGTGGCAATTTTTGAAATGTACTTGCAACCACAAAACTGTTAATACTTAATTTTTCTTATTGTTGTTTAAAATACAGAATGTTATTGCCATTTTCTGTATAAAGTCTCTTTTAAAATGCATATTTATATAAAAACCCCAAATTATCCCATGAAAACAGTTGATTTTTTATTTTTTTTTGTCAGATGTTTGTTACCCTTTAAAACCCAGTGTATTCTCTATCTATATATTTCTGACAGTTTGAAACTTATAATACCAAGCTAAAGCATGACCCCATGTGAACAAGAGATTAGGAGGAGAAGAACTGCATTCCAATTCAGTTATAAATATCGTCAAAAAAAATAATCGAGCCAGGAAAAACATGTCGTATGTAATGAAAGTTTTCTGGGTCAAAACATTCTCGGCTAAGAGAAATATTGCGTTAAATCTCAGAACTCACAAGCATGTTGTCTGAATCTAGGCCAGTGTATCACTGACTGTGAGCGCCAAAGCATGAAGACAAACTACTATACTCTATTAAAGGGAAAAAGAAATAAAAACAATCAGGGCAAACTGGATTAGCAAAGTCTCTGGAGAAGAAGATTAAAAACGGGAGGGTGAAAAATCCTTCATGCTTCTGTAATAGTTTTATGACCCACATATACCAGACTTGTGGTACTCAAGGTGATAAGACATTTGAATTTGAAAGCTGGAGCCATCTGCCATCCAACAGGCTCGTACCCAGATGCGAAGCCTAAAGCTCAGCCACGGAATAATGATGTACATGCAGGGAAAAGACGCGCTGGTCTATTCTGTGTAGTGTTGCCTCGTTTTTTTCCACACAGGACACTGAAGAGTCTGAGACCAGATGGTGACTCATCACTGAATCATAAAAAGACAGGTGATGGAGGGACTGTATAAACATGGTGTGGGAAGAAGGAGGAGTCAGAGTTCAAAGTCGGGGAATGTGATGTGTCGCAGAGTGAGCAAATAAAGTCTGCTGTGAGCTTGCTGTGACACGGTGTGAGGCGTACTGTGCCGCCCTGCAGACAGATGTTTCCTTTCCTTCTCACACTATCCTCTGCTTAACAGTCACATCATGTCTATTCATAAATATTTGACAAGATTGTGATAGATACTACATGATGGGGGTCTTATTACATTTGCAAACTCCACTTAACTACTCGACTATTCAAATCCTCTTGTAGCCAATTAATGTGCCCTGCAACTAAACCCATAAATGCTAATGCAGTGATAATCTGTAATCACTTCCCCAAACACACAAGGATTTGCTTCTCAGATTACACTTGCATAAAGCATAAGCTTTTTTCAAAAACACAATAACCAAACACAAGACGCTGGCATATAAATTATAAACCCATGAATAAACAATGAACAGAAAACAGTGAAGACAAAACAAAAGGTGTGTAGTGAATTCAGAAAGAACATGACAAACAGCTGAGCTCCTTAAATCCTGATTACAACTTTAGCTGTAATCATGACCACTAAGGCAAAGTCTGCTAGTAAATGCAGCTTCAATTCCTCTCACACCAGTCAAGGTCTCAGCATGCTGATATGACAAGAAGGACAAAAGGCAGTGAAATACATTTTTTTTAGGTGCAAACCATTTACTCAGCTTTGCACAGTGCTTAAAATCTCTTGGCATTGATTTCTATAGCAGCTTCATTTATTGAATTGAGAAAATGTAAGATCTATAAATGATTCAGTAATGTGACGTTCTGTTGTGCTGATCTGCCGTGGCTTTGAAAATTACTGTGTCATTTGGTAAACTTTAAAGCCAAATCTGAATTTTTATCTACCACAAAATAACAAAACTTGCTGAAATCCACAGCAAGACACACTCTGGAACAATTACAAAGACACAAATGAGTGTGAGAACACATGCAAACACACTGCATCTATATTGATTCTTATTCTTCTTTTAGTAAAAATGAAAAAGAAAATGCAAAGCTTACTTACAAGGTGGGACTGGAAAGGCTGGACTCGTGTTTTCTGACTGTCCACGGATTTGTTGGTGGAAAATATTTTCAATGAAAATCCTCACACCCGCCTGCTCTCTCTCGCGATCTCTATTTATTTTTTTATTTATTTTTTTTTTTACCCTTTCTGCTACCAGAACAGGAGGAGGAGTCTAGAGGAAGGTCATTTCATTCAGCACTACTGGCTGCCGTCATGCTGAAGGAGACTGGGAGGGAGGAAGGACAGAGTGGGAGGGAAGCGGTGGATGTATGTATGTGTGCAGTAGTATGCACATCTTTGATTTGTTATCACAAAAATCCAGAAAAAAAATAAGGTGGACAAATAAAGCAGCATATACAAAGTGTAAGATTCAGGGTTTCAACCACTTTCAGGGATTGGAATGATGATAGCTGTTGAATATGTGTTTCAAAATGGCACAGCTGAGTACACCTTTTTCCTCTTTGTGTTTAATCACACCCTTGTCCCAACAGTGCTCTCAGAAGCATACGCTGAATAATACTGCCCTCTAGTGTCCTGTGGTTTACACGACACTAAAAGCTGCAAGGAAATACAATATACTTTTAGGAAGTGGGTCTTGCTTGCATGAGCTTGCTTTCAGGTTACAGCTAAAATTAGTCTGACTACAGACATACTTCATGTTGCTACTTTGAAACACATTTTCTAGGTCAGTTTGTTTTGCTTATGTTTTCTTTTATTATTATTATTATTATTATCATTAGTAGTAGTAATAGTAGTATTGTTGTTGTTATTATTAGGAATGTTGATAACCATGTTGATGAAGATGATTGTAATAATGGTGAAAATGATGACAATGCATAATATTTGTAATATTAGAATGTGAGGATTATGGAGATGTTATATCAAGACTACTGAATTATAATTATCTTAATTATAAGATAATAATCATATTATATTTGATAGTAACTTTCATGTAAATAGTAGGACCCAGGACGTTTATGTACAGGAATGAACAGGCGGTGGGAATAAATAAGTTTTACTTCTTCCCACTTCCTTTTGAGCAAACATTTGTATATAGTGTGCATGTATGTGTGCGTGTGATTTGACACACACACACATATATATATATATATATATATATATATACATACACACACATCATATATATATATATACATGTTCAGAATAAACTATCACTAATTAACTTTTATCTGTATAAAGGAACAACAGATCTGCAGCTCAAAAACAAAGAAATAAAGTTGCCATGAGTTAAAGATAATGAAATGCTTTAAAATTCAACATTTATATCAACATTACCTATTTGCCACATGTACTAGTAAGGCTCTGTGGATTTTAATTTGCATTTCACCTGAGTGGTGCATGATGAGGGTGGCGTTGGCCTTGGCCTGCTGCAGGGCTGACACCCATCTCTGACACTCCCCCTCGGAAGTGGCCTTCAGATGGTAGCTTCTGCCTCCGCTTGTTAGGACCAAGTGGCAGGTGTCACCCACCTCAATGTGTGCTGTGGCCAAGGGAATAGTACCCCGGCAAGTGTGTGCCATCTCAGCCTGAGTCCTGAGGGAGGAAAAAAAAATCACATAAACCAAGTCACTAACACCACAGCCTCTCCAACCAGTTCCAGGTTGATAAACAGCATCATAGTGGGACTGTCAAACAGTCAAGTCTCACTGATGGCTACTGATGGGATGAAACCGAAGGAGATAATATAGATCTTTATCACCATAATTTTCCACAAGACATAACTCATCCCTACGTGAGTCTACACAAACCCTGGTACTAAAATTGAAACTTGTCTGTATCTTAAAGTCACATGAAATGCTGCTATATCATCATTATACAAAACAAAATAAAAAGTGTGCGGCTTATGCTAGCTAAAGTATCATATAGGTGGGGAGAGTTGGCTTTTTGCCAAACATGAGACAAAAAGTTTAATTTCTTATGTTAAATAATACTATTTTACACTAATGTGGAAAAAAATATATTCTTATATTTTACACTACTGTTTAAAAAGAAAAAAAGAAAAAGAAAGAAGTAATAGCTGTGAGTGGCCTCGACCCTCTAACGGCCGCTCTAACCGTCGGTCGCCGTCACCTGTAGTAGGACAGCAGGCCGTTGCTGAGCACGAACCACCGCCGCTGGTACCCCTTCAGGTAGTTGGTCCATTTAAAGAGCCAGCCTTTGTGCGTGTCCAGACACGTGAGGTGCAGCCCGGGGAGAGTCGGGGAGGGCAAACTCTTCACCAGCTCGTCCATTTGCCCCTCTCTGGTCGTTACTGCCCCTCCAGCGGGATGGACGGAGAGTCGGTGCAGTTTGTGCGGAGTTGGTCCACAGCTGTGCCGTTAGCTAGCAGCGACAGACTGCGGCCGAGCCGCTCCCTTCTCTGATCTGCTGGTAGTTCGCAGCTGCTGCTGCTGCTGCCTGGGCTCCGGGATAGTTTGGAATATCGCAGTCTGGTGTTTTAGCTCGGAAGAAATAATAAACCACATCATAGCATGAGGCTGCACAAATGTTGCACTTTAACTGCGTGTCTATGAAGACAGAGGACGTGAGAGAGGGGGCATCATGATGACGTCCTTATTACTGGAGAGGAGCACATCAGTGCAGTTACAGTCTGCGAGACACAAGATTTCATTTCGTGCAATGATGCAGAAAACCTGAGTGAATTTAATTACATTTAAAATATCTTTTTTGAAAAAACAATAAAAACCGAATTGCATATAGGATTTAAGGCAAAAATCTAACTTTAAAGTTACAAGTTTAGAACTGATTAGGGGCTTGTATAATCTATTTAATTCTTTGAGACTTGATTCACTAATTGCACTTAATTATGTCTGCTCACGAAATGTTGCATTTCGCACTAAGTTGTAATGTGGATTTAACACCGCCAGAGGGTGCTGTGGCCTTCTGCAAAACATGGATTCAACTCAATTTGCGTACACTGCTGTTATATAATATATATAAAGTGCTCAAGTATACCATGTGACCAATGTTACCCAGTATTTACAGGCCGATTGAGCTAGTGCATCCATGATAAAGTCACATTTTTCTACTTTCAACTGGGTAAGATGCAACAAATCACTTTCTACAGGACTGCAGCTTGTATGCCCAGATTTCCATATGTATTCTATGATATATATATATATATATATATATATAAATATATATGTATATGTGTGTGTGTGTATATATA
>JBAMYA010000004.1:9828906-9846513 GCA_037176975.1 Arrhamphus sclerolepis | reverse complement strand
ACCAAAAAGACAATTCACCCCACTATCCCCATCAGCCACAACTCTCTATATCACTACCCTCGAATACTCTATATGTTTTTCCCTTGACTTTACATTTCACTGTATAACTTTTTAATACAATGTTGTAAAGAATACAAAACCAGGTTACACAGCACAATGCAAATAAAATATTGAAGTTCACCCTGCTGGTGTGACAAGTAGTGCTGAACAATATCTCACCGACAAAAGGAAATAATTCACAGAAGAAAAAGTTTGAACCTCTGTATCTTCAGAGGTTTGCTGGGTCCAGCAGTAAGGCAGTCAGCAGAGCCGATAACATTTAAAAACCATCAAGGTGAAAAACGTTGCTACAAGAATGAGTTTCATTTCAGTGTCTCGACGGTTTGTTGTCATTATCACAGTGTCAGTTGTTCCAACTCCAAGCATCCTGCCCTTTTATAAAGTCCACTTCCAACTGTATCCACTACCTCAAAGGGTTTACAGCAAGCCATCCTGCTCAAAAACGGAGGGCAGGAGGGAGAAGTCGAAGGGCACAAACTTGACACCAGTCCCGTGGTAGAATTTGTTCTGAAACTCCACCCTGAGAATAAACAGTAAAACAAGCAATTGCATCTCAGTGAATTAAGAATATAAGACAGGAAACTGAAAAGAAATGCTCATTTCACAAACATATCATTTATAATCCTGCAAATATCACAATATTCTGATGCAATCTGTTAAAGTAAAAGCAACATAGTACATTTCCATGTTTCATGGTCCATCTATTATTTATCTTTAATCCTTCATTATTATGTCATAGACAGCGTAGTGAGCTGCAGGTAATGAAACAATGACCCATCAGATGTGTAAAAGCTCCCTGATGGACAACAAATCATTCATACACAATGTTTGGTTGACTATGTCTCAAACTGTTTTTAGTAGGTATTTTTGAAACATTTTTCTACACTTTAAGGTGGTTTTGCATCTTTTTAGTTGTTGCTGTTTGACCCAGTTCTGGTTGATTTCTGTTCTGGTCATTTTCTGGCCTATTTTGGTTTGTTGTAATTTCACATATTGTTATGCTTGATCTGTGCCTTAATTTGATTTTTGTTTTTAGTGTTTTAGTGTGATGACCTCTAAAAAGGGAAAAGACTAAAAAAGGTGATTTGCTTTGAGCGTTTGTTTAGTTACTTTGTGCCTCATATGGGCTTTTACATTTCTTAAATGTTGTTCCATGTCGACTTTCAGCAGTTTTGCATCACTTTACAAAAAATTTTATGTTTTGCATCTTTGCTGGACATGTGTTGCATTTTACACTTCTTTTCGTTTTGTGTCTCCTTGCTCTCTGTCTGGTTTCATCCCAGAGCCTGTGCCTGACTATCCAACATTTCTGTCCAATAAGATTTTGTCTCTAGTGGCCTTTATTAACAAGAAAGGCACAAAGAGAAAGACACACAGTGAAGAGTCACAGGGCAGGACTTGAATCTGTGCCAGCTGAGCGAGAACTGAAGCCTTTATACATGTGGTATTTGCTCAACCAGGTAAGCTATGACATCTTTTTTGAATTTCTTAAAGGAGAAGTATTAAAAATATGTGACTCTATTAGCACAGTTAAATCAAAGAGCGTTGATACTCACCAATGAAGTCGGAGAGCGTGGAGGAATGCTGACAAGCCTTCCATGACCAGTAGGATAGACACGGTGAGCGTGGCAAAGAGGCCAAACACAGGGACCAAAAAGACTACCCCGACATTCGTGGTGACCCTGAAACCCAGGCGCATCACCATGGACCACAGCACTTCTGACAGCTCTAGGAACAAAGCACGCAGAGACACCAGAGATTAAGTGTTTTAAGTCTATAGAAACGATGAGCTGGCAGAAGCACAGAGGAACAGGGTGCACTACTTTTCCTGGCTGCACTTACGGGCATGAGCCAAGCTGAGTGCCCACAGTCGCAGGTAAGACGCAGTGTTGGAAATGCAGCCCAGGCAGTACTCTATAGTGTGGATGGCCTGGTGCAGGAGCACATCTGCAAAGTCAAACTGCAAAACAGTTTAAAGAGAACAGAAGACATCACACTTAATTCATAATGATGCAAATTAAGTTAAAAGAACGTGGCTCTTCTGTTTTAATACAGCATGCAGTGATTCTTAACGTTGCAACGACTTCACATGACACTGAACTGGCTCCACATCAGACTTTTTTTTTTTCAGTTGCCCTACTTTCTGCTTCCTAATGTGTAAATAGCATTATACATTTCAGGCTGATGGAAAAATGAACACATGCTGGATCACAGACAGACTTTCTAATAAAAGAGGTCACTGTGCTCTGACTTTGGGAAGAGCTTCTCTGCTGGTCAGTTCATCTTGTCCCTCCTCTTCGTCGTCTTCATAGGATGGGGTGATGGAATTGTCATCCTCACTTACACGCCTCACCCTCTCATAACCCTGAGTTAAGACAGGAATATCACAGTGAACGACTGACAACTGAAGCAAAACAAGACAAGTACAGTGTTTTATTCCTCGTCTTACTCTGCGTCTTCGCAAGCCTTTGCCTCCACGGAAAAGCCAGTATAAGTAAAGGGGTTTGCCTAGCAGCAGTACTGGGACAGACAGCATAGCTATCACAAGTAGAAATATTTGAAGTCCAGTCTGTGGAATCAAGAGAACAAGGGTAAAGTCATGCTTAAACAAGCATCACAGATACACATGGAGAGCAGATGGTGTTGTCAACACATACCTGTCCTGGGTAGAGAGGAGTGATATCCTTCCCTTGCATGACAAACATGTTGATGAAGTGGATGAGGATGCTGGGAGCCTGGCTGGAGTCGTGTGCACTGAATGCCAACCACTTGTAGAAAATCATGAAGACCAGATAGCCAAAGAGACAGAGCAGGAAAAGCAGCTCAGGAAGGAATAGCAAATAGACGTTGAATTTCTGCCTGAAGTGCCTGAAGAGACAGAAGAGAGTTTGGGAAAAAAGAAAGTGGTAAGATATGGGACAGAATAATCATGATACAGAGACATTTGAGCAATAGATAGTAACCAGAGGTGCCAAATGTGACTTTGGCAATGTGGAGCATGCAGTTTATTCCATTTGTGCTCTGAAGTCAAAATGTCAGAGTTTTAGGTTGGACGTTTCATCTGGAAAATCCCCTGAGGTCAGAATTCCAACAAGGAAAGACACAGAATCCTCACCTGAATCCCACACTGTTGCATGCTTCAGCAAACTAAACACTTAGGTACTTTTACTGTTTATAACAGTTCTGGTATTTTTATCCACATTGAGTCAGACATACACATATTACAGTTAAGTTTTAATCAATAGACATGTTGCTACATGCTATATACAGCAACTGTTAAAATGACTAGCAGCATCAATGGCTTGTCTCATGTTTGGAAACATCAACTCATTGTTATCTTTTGTTTTCATGGTTTCCATCAATATGTCTAAAGATGTTTAAAGATGAGGATTATGGTTCTGTCCCAAGGTTTTGGCCGACTTGGATCCTTTCTTGGGATTACTGCATTGTTGCATATTCATGTGATTATCACGCTTCATTTTAAAGCTACTCTTTGTGGCCATGCCACATCTGACTACGTGGGCGGAGCACCTCACAGGAAACTTCAATGGCATAGGATAAAATTGAGTGCAATTATAGTGAAGCAAAGTGGTATTATGAGATGAGACGGCAAATTATTACCACTTACTCTTGCGTAAATGCAGCAGATCTACTGTAAATGCCGCATGTGGTCAGAAACGGTATTGTTGCAGGGTTGCTTCAAGCACTAAGGGTATCATATTCCACTTAAAGAATTCAAAATATCTGTTGCACAGTCAAATCTGCTGCTTATATTTCTAGTCTAGAGCTATTCTTACAGTCTTTCGTTTTTTCCTCCTGAATTTCATCCATTTTTTTTCTTCTTTTCCTTTCAGCTGTTCCCTTCAGGGGTCGCTATAGTGAATCATTCAACTCCATTTAACCCTATCAGCTGTTTACTCTTCTCTCACACCTGCTAACGCTGTCTTCTTTCACTACATCCATAAATCTCCTCGTCTACCAGCTTGTCCCATTGAGGTATGATGCTGCCACTTACTGTATGTCTGTTTGAAGTTGGGATGTCTTAGAAGATTCACCATCTTTTTTAATGCAGTGATCTTTAACAGTGACAATTACTGTCATTATGGGAGGAAAGGTTATAACTGCAGTCACTTACAGGTGGTTGAAGACACTCAGCACCACACCAAAGCTCATGTGAATGACCCCAATGACGACTGACATCTTCATCTTGTATGAGTTGAGGAACGACAGCCGGTTCACTGCCATGTTCCACATCTGGTGGAGCACAATAAAGTATCTTAGTGAAAAAAAATCACTTGAGAATCCTTGAAATGACTGTAGAGTTTGAGTGTATTTACTTACAGGATCAATGCCAAATGGGTATGGTCCATTAAAGACACCGCTCACATTAGGGTCCAATGTAAGCAAAGCATTTGTTTGGAGTGTTTTGTTTCTGCAGTGTAATAAGAGACAAAGGGCCAGATTAATCAACAACCCAGTTTACGTGTAGTACATTGCACATGCAATCCAGAATTTTGTGCGAGAGGTAGAACCACAGTTTGCTTGTCATTTACTAAGAGTGACTATGCAAATGGTGGCAGGTGAAAACGTGCTGGTGGTGCCCTATTTAAATGAGGGTTTTGCATCTTTTATCTAGCCAGTACAGCAGTGCTCCACCAGTCAGATTCAAACAACAGAACCTGCTCTTCAGGATTCCAATAGTGCGCTCCGCAATATTCCTGGTGTGGGCCTCATTGTTTCTTATTTCGCTGGCATGTGGTTCTCATGTGTTTTTATTTTTCTCAAAAGACATGAATGAATATGACACATGCTCTTGTTTCTAATGTGAAAGATTATTTCACAGAGGCCCACCTACAAGCCAGGCATCTCCAGTCTTGCAATTTGGAAAACATAAAGCTGTTTTTCAGAATAAAAGAATCATGCATTGACCTGGGATATTTTGCCACAACGCATCACAAATGCGCTGCACATTCAAGCTCCTATCACTCTGAGAAATGCAGCGACTGCAAAAAAAAAAAAAAAAAAAGAAAGAAAAAAGAAGAAAAGCCTTGTCTGCCAATTTTGTGGAAACCTAATCACCTTGGTCATCCGGCGCCACATGACCTTAGAGAGCACATCTGAAAAATGGGATTGGGAACTCCCAGCTGTAACAGCAACCGTACGCTGGACGTAGATATAAAAAAATGTAAACTAGAAAGGAGTTTTGTCATTGCAGGTATTGCATGACTCCTTCTTGTGGCTGGCCTCCAACACCTCCAAAATGGTAATGTTGGATCAGCGATGTTTTAATGATTCTTTGCTTGTTCATCCCAAAAATGTCACAAGGGTGAATAATGCATTCTCTGAGAATCCTTGCTTCTTTTTATGTCCCCTTCTTGTGTCAATAACCACAGCCATGCGTCCGTAATTACGCATACAGACTCTTTGCACATCCTTTGGAAACGTGTTAAATTTAGATTTCTATGACCAAAATTGCGTTCAGGTTTGATAAATCCATTTGCAGTTGCTAAATTAATATATTTACATATTCTCCTCCCAACACACACAGAATTGCGCCTAAACGCCCCATTATTGCATATTCATTGTGATGGACGTACTAACCGGATTAGATGCACCCACTGTTAGTAAATCAGTTAGTACGGTTTTTTTCTTGCATGTGCAGTGAGTTTGAATTTGTGTTAATACACACAAATCTTTAGTAAATCTGGCCAAAGACATTAAAACACCACACACGCTGTTATGAAAGGACTGTTTGTTTGTTTATAAGGATATGTTATGATGGAACTTACGTCCATTGCTGATTTGTGAACATAGCCTTGACACTCCATCCAGAGCCAAATATATTTAGAGACTTGGAGAAACAATCATTGTAAATGAGCCCAGTGTAGACAGAAAAAAGCCCCATCATCAGGATAATGTAACGGCCACTGAAAAATGTCGCCCATATCTGTGGAGAATGACAATGAAATAAAACTGATTTACAATAATCCAACTCTGCACTATGGATGAAAGTGAGTGCTCATTCCCACCTCGTTACTGGAACGTTTTTTCTTCTGCTTTTTCTCCGTCAGCACCATCCACAAGGCAAAGAGACTCATTATCATCCCGTGTCCAAGATCCCCAAACATCACAGCAAACAGAAAAGGGAATGTGATGATGGTGTAGGGGGCTGCCAATAACATGAATATTAGAAGTGTGTTTATAGCATCTCCAATGCAAGCAAAGACTTCGAAGCTTCTTTTTCTTAAGAAGAAAAGAAAAGAAAAGAAAAAAGAAAGTTCTTACCTGGGCTTACCTCACGATAGTCTCCCACCCCATAGGCCTCCACAATGCTCTGAAACCCAGCTGTGAACTTGTTGGTTCTTAAAAGAGTAGGTGGTGTATCAGTACTCGGGATGCGGTTCACAAAGGACGGCACGGTGGCGTCACCTTTCCTCTGATGGTGAAGAGATACATGCAGCAAAGTGAAGGATTACTGTAAGCTTAACTTTAAACTGACCTCGGTTAAAGATTAAATTGTGCATTTGTTCATGCCTGTTAACATTAAACAGGAGTGTGACACTCCTGAGTGTGACTATACACAATATATATACGCGCTACTGCTCAAAAGTTTTAAAACACCCCATTTCTGACAGTTTTTGTTTTGTTTTTCATTTTAAAATACTCAAAAGCTCAAAGTAGTGTAAAGGTAAGTAGTGAACTTCCAGAGGTGGAAAAAAAAGGTAGCGTTCCCCAAAATAATGTACATTTCAGTATCAAAAAATGCCTTTTTTCAGGGAACAAAGCAAAGCAACTTAGAAATGCCACACATTTATGGGAACTTCTGCAACAGAGTTGGGAAGAACTTTCTGAAGAATATTTTTGGTTTCCATTATAGAAAGAAAATCCACGAGTGTGTTCAGTTGTTATAGCTACCAAAGGTGGCTACTTTGAGTCACAATTTGGTTTATAAATCGATTCAACAATTTCCTTTTCTAACTTCAGTTTCATTTCAGAGTACAAAGACACATCAAGCTGCATCGTTTTCAGCAAAAATAAAAAGTTCTTGATTCACGATAAAGAATTATATCTGAAAGCAACTAATGTATGCTTTCATACTGCAAGAAAAGAAAATGTCCATTGATGCAAACAACACAAAAATACTGCAGCTAATTATCACAACACATAACATGAAACATGGGCCCCTGCTTAGCCTAGCAGTTAAAGCAGGTGGCCCATGTACGAGGCTCAGTCCTCATGCAGCGGTCGTGAGTTTGATTCCTGCCTCGTGACCCTTTGCATGTCTCCTCCATTCTCTCTGCCCCATCCTTCTGTCTCCTGACTGGGCTTAAAGGCCAGAGTAGAAAAAAAATCTTTAAAAAACATGAACATTGAACAGTGAATGGCTGTGAATTTGAATGAATGCTGTCAGCTGCTAATTTCATTTAGCATTTCGGCATCCAAGATAATCAAACTTTATCAGCTCCAATAACAAGAAAAAACTCGAGTTATAAGGTGCGATCAGGACGTAAACTGCTGAAATCTGTCTAAAACAACGTTTAAAATTCACAAACTCATACTATGATTGAAATTTTTTTGAGTCTAGTTTAGTACATTACCCATAACAGTTAAGCTAGCTGGTGAGTTCAGGTTTAAAAGCCATTTGCACCTTTTTACAATATGTTCACGTTTAAAGAGGGTTTCCAAGATGGCGATGAAGAAGCGACGATCAAAGTCAGATGAAAGTTCTATAAATTTGTGAGAAACTTTGCAGCCTGTATATTTTGTGATACTGGAAGATTATGAATAGTTTACAGTTATATGTAACTCCAAAAATATGACTTTATTCATTTATTTTATTATTTTTGCCTTTAGTGGGAACAACAACCTTGTTTGGATACACAAGAGCGTGAATCTACAGAAAGACTTTTTATTTTTATTAGGTAGTTGTCAGAATGATTCTCATTGGGATGCCCTCTGTGCTTTATTTATAGTTTGCCAAATTATGCCAGACAGATTTTGTTGTCATCACACTCACCGAACCCTCCTCTAGCGCCCCTCTCAGGTTTGCTAGGTCACTGACAGGACACCACACCTCAGCAATCAGACACTTGTTGGTAACATCAAAGCTGCAGAGGTTGAGGATGTGATAAATGGCCTTCATCTTTTTCACCTGGACAACCCAGGTGTAGGCCGACTCTGAAGCCTTCTGCAGAACCTGTCTCAAGTAGTCCTCAGTGCGATGAAGCACCTGCAAGAGACCAACAGTAACTAAAAATCCCCAAACCATCTGTGTACAACTTGCTTCCTCTTCTCTGGGTCAAGAAGCCTTTGGTCCTACGTTGTTAAGGTCTTGGATGCGTGTCCTTAAGCTGTCTAACACATCTCCTCGTTCCTCATCATTCTCAGGGTGAGGATATAGGTGACAGTGGTAACTAAGGGCGACAAAAAAGAAGACACTCATAAAGAAAGGGAATGCAAAGGAAAGCACTGAAAGGTAAAGTCATACAATGAAAGCATTTTTACCAGTCACAGATTTTTTGAACTTTCTGCCCAATCTGGTCTCCCCAGAATGAGATGAGGAACACAACGCTTTTGCTTATTTCGCCCTGAAATCATACAGTTCAGTGAAGTTGTTATCATAATATTTGGCGGTCATAAACTGTTGGAAAATAAGAGACGTTCACAGTTCAGCTCACAGTGTCAAGATCAGTGAGGTTCTCGTCTACTTCCGCGTAGCTGAGGATGGTATAACCTTTACACACTCGCCACAACATGCGCTCAAAGGCCTCTACTTTCACCCGCTGGATAAGTCCTGAAACAAACCTGCACCCAGAAGACATCAGATAAGCTTCAGATCAGTTTTCTCATCATATTATGACATCCAGTGATGTAGCTGTGAATGACTGATACTGCAACTCACCCCAACTTGGCTCCAAGTCTTTGCATGCCAGTACATCCAGTGACTGAGTCTGTGTCCATAGTGGGGAACTCTTCATACTGGGGACCAAGAGCCTCATGCTAGTTATAAAAAGGAACATGTTTCATTTGTGACAGCTGACACAAACTGCTCCTTGCATGGTTCCAGTACACAAATCTGATGTAATGGACACACATCAGGACTGTGATGTTTACTCTCTAAGCTGTCTGTCTCACACAGACATAACTGTTGCAGTGATCACAGCCCGGATGAGTCAGGTGCTGCTCGGTGCGAGCGTGTCATTAATTAAAGCCAGCGCCAGTCCTGGCTCTGTCAGCAAGGGAAATGAAACACACCAGGGACAAGAAAACAACTGGCAAGGTGACGGTAGGCACCTTAGGAAACACGCCAAGAGCATGGGAACAGAAAATGCAGTACATGACAACTGATGAGGAAAAATGAGCCAGTGATTAGGAAACACACTCACTCTGGAGCGGCTGTGTATGAAGCCACGCGTGATTTTCAGCATGTGTGTGTATTCAGTGAGCTCCAGGAGGTTCCGCTGCAGTTTGTCTTTGTTCTTCGCCACTTCGCTGAGCTCCATCTCCAGCCTCTGTAGCTGCTCCTGGAAATCGCAGTCAAAAAACGGCTTCACTTTGAATTCACAAGCAGAATAACTTGTTCAAGTGACTTTTGAAAGTCAAGAAGCAGCATGACATGTCCCGGATGCCAGAGTATAGTCACAGTTCCACATTATTAACTCCAAATCGGGACCTTTCACAGTGGCATGCAAAGGTTTAGAAACTTCAGACAGTCTGTTTTCTACTCTTCAAATCTTCCTCTCTAAAAATGAGAATAATCAATGCTTACAAAGCAAAAAGTAAAAGGCTTAAAGAAACCACCAAAGCATTTCAGGTCACTGGATACCAAGTTTGTAATGTGAAGTTATAGTTCACAAGAACTAATAAAAACTTTTAGGAAGAACTGTTCATAAGATTGATGAAAAAAAAAAGAAACTTTAAACCAAAGGAAGGAAGATACATCTGACTGGAGAGCACCTGACACCGCTCTGCACAAACGCAAACTATGGGAAAGGAAAGAAATTCCCTACTAGAGGACACAGTTTAGAAATAATTCTTGTGGACTAATGAAGTATCTTTAGGGGAAACAAAAGGATTACAGAACTTTATGAAAAAAGTACCATTTTACATTTAAAAAAAGGGGGGTCCCTTTGCTTGACAAATAGTGAGCTCTGTTGAGAATGTAGTAGCTTTTTAATTCTCTATTTAACTCTGTATTCTTTCGGTGCTCATGTTGTCCCACAGCACCGAAAAAAACGCAAACTTGCTTTAGCTTGTGATATCAGAAGTGCTGACACGCTTCAGCATTTTAAAGTTCTCCTCAAAACATTTTTTAATGGCTTTTAGTACTTAAGCAAATGGCCATGGTTTTAATCATACTCTCTTTTACTTATTTTATTAGTCTAATTTTTTTTTTTTTGCTGACATTGTTTGTTTTATCTGTGCAATTGTACAGGACTTTGATCAATTCCTCCCCGTTAAACTGTCTTCCTTCCCTCTTTTTCTTTTTTTTTTAGTTAATTTTTCTTGGAAATTTCCATTCTAAATCCAACACACCAACAATCCACACAAAAACACAAAAAAAAAACCTGTTGCAGTAAATCGCTTCATTTCAGAGTCAGTAAACAAAATGTGATGTTTTGAGGTGGTCTGTGTGCACCTCTAAAACTAAGATTTTTAGAATATAAATGCATTTTCATGCTTACACAGGCCAGATAAAATTAGTCTAGACTTTGACGTGATTTAGACTATGCTCCATAGAAATTCATAAGTTGACGTTGAGATTTAAAAAAAATCTGTATTTTATCGATGTCTGACCCTGTGCTATAAACTTTAAATGGCCGAACTGATTGGCCAGCCTTGATTGTTGTAAATGTTTGTAGCTCCATATATTAATGGTAAGACGCACAAGTAAACTCACTTAAAAACAGATCCAGAAGATCCTGGCTGATGGAGAACAAAGAACGAGCACTAATTTTAGTATTACAGATAAGTGAGGGATGGGTGGACTCACTATTTGGCAAGCAAAGAGCCTCAACTGCTCTATTTTTTCACTAATGGCTTGTAACTACTATAAGTATTTTAATAGATTTACAGACCTATTAACAATATAATCATAAGATATGCATACACCCTTTATAAGATTAGTTTTAGAGTAATGTGGAACCCAAAAAAAGTATGCTTGAGTTGATAATGCTTTCGACTTGTGAACCAGTCAATCATGTTGGGAACATTTGCTTGGAAGAAGGGAGCATTGACTTAGTTTAATACCTATAATTTATTATTTCTTTTGACAGAAAACAGTCTGTAAAACAAGTGAAGATTAATTTTGCATTTGCAAGCAAGATTGCCAAGAATCTGAGAAAATTACATGTTTTTTTTTTATTTCCTGGTGAAATGGATAAAAATCCTACAAGAACTGAGAGACTATTGGCTAGTAAATGGAAAATCTTTATTGGCTGTTGTTTATACCAAGGGATTATTTTAAGAACCGTACATGCAGATTAAGCAGTAAAAATTTAGACAAATCTACATTTTGCATTTTTATTGCTTACGCTTTTAAGAAACCTTGATGGACTCAACATTCAACCAGAGCCTGAATAATGTGGCATGTGTAAAAAAAAAGAAAATAAATGTATGAGCATTCCTAACATCCTCCATGTCGTATGCAGATACCTTCTTGGTCTGAGATGTGCTAGATAGTCCATGAAAACAATAATATGGTGACGAATGATTTGAAAACTGGCCAGCATGCTAATACTAAAGTTCAAGTCTGACATTTGTAATTCAGAGTATCTTCGGTTGGATTTACAATACTCTCTAAACAGCCTGAATGGGCTCATTCTCGGTCCATAGCCAAGATGGTGAGAGAGTAAATAAAAACAGATGATGCGTAGCAAGAAATTGTTTAGCACTAGAGAACTGTGTTTGCATTTCCAGAAGAGATCCATAAGTCACCTTCAATATTAAATATGTATATGGTCACCTGATTTTTTTTTCCTTTTCTTTTTTTTTTGCCTCCAAGGTATTATCATACAAAAACCTGCACAGCTCCATAATATTGTAAGCAGAGATATGAAAGCACAAAGTTGAACACCTACCATGATCTCAAGGACTTGTCTCGGTGGAGGAGCAAGCGGGCTCTCATCTTCCTCTGGAATCGCTATTTTAGCCTTCTGAATCTCTCTGAGAAGGTAGCCTGTCCACAGAAAATTGCTGATAGTGCGTTACATTATAATTACAGCATAAGTCTCAGAGTAAGATGAAAATCTCAGTCTCTGGGGGACCATTTTAGAAAACACAACCAGCAAAGTGTGTCGTTGCTTACTACGCAGATGATCAATTGTTAAGGTGTGTGCTCGGGCTACGCCCACGGCTAAGGTGGCAGATGTTGTCTTACCTAGAATCCTCTCCATCTCCTCGCATCTCTTGATTTCGCTGACAAAGCGTCGCTGGAATGAGCTGACACTGGGGTTGAGCTGAAACCAGAGGAGCATCACAAGTCAGGTGGCTGCAGAATAATTGCTTGTCCAAAAGAGAGAAGATTAAAAAAAAAGTGGCCACGTTTAACTGCTTCTGGGTGATTCTGATAAGTGTTGATTACTTATTCTGATTGATGAACATGAAATCAGCATTCTTCTCTTCCAAGCAGGTGCAAAGTGGGATATTTTGCATTTAAACATTATTGTCCAGACAGATAGATGAATAGATAGATAGCCAGACAGATGACCCAGTCAACCCCCACCTCCCCTAAAAATGCATGGATGCATGGCAAATGAGAAGGGGGTACCCATCGATTTATTCTGTCCTTTCATGGGGGAAAAAAACAAAACAAATACAAATAATACTTTAAAGTGGGATGGGGTTCATTCGTGGAGAAAATGAGTGGCTGTGCAGCATCAGGCTCGCTACTTACATCTCGGAACTCGACCAGCCCCAGCTCCCCCAGCTCACTAATGCAGTCATATTCAGAGCCGGACTGCAGAAACAATTGCGCCAAGCACATCTCCTCACTCCGAAACACCATCTTTATCTGCCAGACGTGCAGATCTCCGCTGATAATCTGCCTGTAGCCTACTGAACCTGGACGACGGGCCGTTCACCACAAACCAAAACAGCACATCACAGAATTCAACCAGAACGACCTCCTTATCCAATTAACTTCCACCCCAGAGGATTACTTATTGTCTATTAATAAAGACGGTTTTCAGAAAGGGAATTATCCTCATCCTGGGTCGTGGGCGTCGCGCCGGTTTGTTTCGCCTGGTGTCTATTGAATAAGCAGTTTGAAAACAAAGACAGAAACCCCACAAATGCTCCTTTTGCGTCGAGCTACCGGAGAGAAAGGCGTCATCCTGTCGGCTCTTTACCTTGAACACCTGTCATTACGGCACGGAAAAAACGCGACGACCCTAGCTGGGAAGAAACGACCGACATGCACGCTAGAAGACAAATGATCAACCCGCCATGCAGACGAGTGAGGCTAGAGGCGTTAAAAATAAGCCCCAGTCAGAAATAGGCTACGGCCTTTATTCGCTCTACGTCGCCCAGCAATTGACACAGATTGCGTCCGCGGGTTGCCAGATCTTGTCGCCTCCTCTGAGACAATACGATTTTCTTGATTTACAGCGACGTTGATGTAACCTGTAATGTAGATTAATTTGACAGTAAACAACTGAGTTAAAGAAAACTGGTTAGCCTGTATATATGTCCATAAATAGATTTGCCTGTCCACAAATTCACCCCGTGTCGACGCTAAATCAGTAACAAATAATATAAAAGTAGCCCATATAGACGCGTAAAAGCAGCCACATCGACGTTTCTTAAACACAAAGCAAAAGGGAAGCTTTATAAATTGAGCACATGGTAGTCTAGTGGGCCAAGTAGATGAAATAAAGCCAGTTTAATATCAATATAAATGAGGGCTCTCGTGCCACGCATTCAGTTTGACTCGCGTGTTTTACACGTTTCACGCGCCACATATCCGTTTAGTGACGCAGAGAAAAAAGAATTGAATTTATGACGTCGAGGCGTAAAAATAGAGACTGACGGTACTTCCAGACAGAAAAGAAACAGCAGAGGTTTTCAACCAACAAGGAATAAAGTGAAAAATATCAAATGTGGTTTCATTAATCGTCTGGTCAGAGCTGCGCGTCCATGGACGTAGAAATGCAATCAAATCATGGCCCGCATTTACTTTAACTCATCAACTTGTTATATTGTTTTTGTTGTTTTAAAAACAAAATGCAAAAGTATGCATGCTTGTGGTACAAATAACTCAATTCACCTTTGTCTGGCTCTAAATTATACGCGAATTGCTTTTTTCTTTTGGGAAAAAACGGGGGATTAACACTCAAACCTGGCAACCATCGCATCTTTTTATTCAGTTCCTTCCCTAAAAACAGGCCGACCATTCTTTCTTTTGTGAAAAAAAAAGATCTTCTAATTTTAATACTTTCAGCTGCTATATTCATTTTAAGGTTAACAGATTAAAACGTCACTTGTGATTATTTATTCTGTCATGTTGTAATTGTTGATGAATCACGACTCAACAGAAATGGCACCCAGGGTTTTCATTTAAATTTTAATCTGATAATCCCAAAACACTGCACTCAACAATCATTTCAAGAAAAAGATAATCAGAAAAAAGACTAACAAATATTGCACACTGGTCATCATTCAATTTATTATGCTGACAAGGTCCGTCTACATGAACTTTACCTGAAGACAAGGGCTATAATATTGTAAATGCAAAGTCTAGTAGAGTGGTGAAACTCCTTTCACACTCAGACATCCAGTACATGCTGGATCTTTACGCCCTCAGATTCTGAGCCAGTCTGTTTAGCTCCTGAGACAGAGCTGTGACTGTATCCAGGATCCGCTGTTTGTCCTTCTCCAATAACCGAGCTTCACATCGCTGTGCAAATTTATCCGGATGCCACAGGGCTTGCTGCTTCCGGAGCGCTTTACGAAACACCCCCACATCTTTTTGATCTACGCCATGCAGCATCACATCCACCATCTCCTGGACTGTGCCTCTTGGAGCTGGCCAGGGGATGTCACTGTAGCTCAGTTTTGCGTTGCCTGATGAGGAAGCGCCATTAAAAGTAGCTGCACACCTCTCATCATACTGACGTTTCTTCCCCTGCCGAGTCTCTTCCTCTTTACGTGCTGCTCGAGCCAAATACTCCTCGTGTTCTCTTTGCAGCCGTTCGTGCAGCTCCTTATGGCTTTCCCTTTCCTGCTCTCTCCTTTGCTCAGTGCTGCGCTTTTTCAATCTTGAAGACGACGCTGCTAGTCTTTGAGCCTCTGCGTTTTTCTTTTGAAAATATTCTCTCCTAATACGATCGGCCCAGTCTCCAAAGTCCTCATCGTCTTCATCAACAGGGAGAAAATCATCAGCTGCAGAAAAGAAATGTGTCAGTGTTAAAACCAGGAGGAGAAAGTGTTGATCAGATGTCGGCAGAGGATTTACCGTCATAAACTCCGAACGTGTCACAAAATTCATCCTCGCATTCACCAAACAGCTTCTCCAGCCACACCTTCTCAGGGTCTGCCTCCGCTGGATGCTGAGTGTTGCCTGCAGCCTGGTGAAATTCACAGGAAATACTTTTAAATATCAGAGGAGAAATGCTTTTTGATGAGCATTAGAAGAGAAAGCTTTTAAACTCTCTTTTATCCTTTAGTATTATTTTTGATGCACATTATGGCAGATGGAAATGTCAAAACGGACTCAGCTCTGAGGTAGCAAACATGTTACACACTTAGTGCATGAATGCTCAGCTGTTTGTGCTTGTGGAGAATAAACAGGGTCAATACTCGCTGACGTCAGAGAGGAAGCACAGCATATGCATGACCTGGGGCATCAGGGCTCAACATTAACATGTGCAGAAACTCTGTTCACATCAGCCCAACAGAACAGGAAGCAGAGCAACTACGGGGCCAACGAAATGTCTAAGAATATAGCTACAGTCTAGCTCATGAAGTACTCACCGACTACATGTACTGTGTAGTACATGGTCTGTTTTGCATACATTATAAGTACATAGTGTGCCACATTAATGGTGATGTAATTTGCAATATGCTACATAATGGACATTTCCAGTTTTGAAATGCAGCGTCAACCATTTTTCACTAAAATTGTGACCGCTGTGGTGGCACATTGCATTATGGGATACAGTATGTGAGGTAGACTGCATACTGGAAACTCTTCCTGAAATTTGGGCACCAACCTGCTATTTTCTGCATACTGAAGTTCAAGCAACTTCTCACATACTACGTATTGCATTTTGGTAAAATCATCATATATTAGTGGTTTAGTATTCTGTCACAAGAATTAGAAAATGAGCAGTGTGTCACTTGTGAGTTCACTCTGATTATAAGATATTTTTACAGCTAACCTCAATTTGCTAGGAAACATAAAGATTGGACTCTGGAGCAATGGAAGAAGGTCATGTGGTCTGATGAGTCCAGATTTAGTGTATGTGAGAATTTGTCAGTAGTATTTGTTACATGGGAGTCTGAATATTCAGTGAAAGAAAACTTTTGTTTTTGTTTTGTTTTTTCTTCTTTTTTTATGTCTTCAGAGATGACAGGACTAACTGACTGTGAGATGAAACTCCAGTTCCAGTTGTTTACCTCTGACTGTTTGATCCAGTTCAGCAGATCCTGTGGCGTGACTCCAGCTCTGTTTGGAGCATTCAAAGCTTCGGGACATCTTTTTTTGAGAGGCACAACCAGGTCATCATAAGCTGGAAGAAAACCAAAAGTTAAAATCAATATTAACAAAACCTGCAGTGGTTACCAACCTCACGGCGCTGAAGATAGCTTCTGATTCAGAGACAAACCACAAGAAAAACCACAACGCGTAGACTGCTCAAACCCGGATTAAATTACGTCTCAGATAGTACAGATTATGTTAAACATAGTTGCTGATTTGTGAAAACGCAAAATTGTACAATTTCCCTCTTTTTTTGACAGTCATACCACCTAAGACCAGGTCCCAATCAAAAACCACACACACAGACTGCTCAAACCCGGAATAAATTATGTCTTAGATAGCAAAGAATGTATTAAACACAGTCTGTGATTTGTGAAACCTTTATTTGATTCGTGAAAATGAAAAATTGGCCCATTTTACCGCGGTCAAGTGAGCCGACACTTGCAAATATGCGGTCAAGCCAGCCGACGTTAGCGCTCTCTTAAAGTTTAAGGTCGCGCATACATGGTGTATTACGGTAACAGAGAAGCACAATTCAATAGTAATTGAAAACATGCATTTTCATAAATTTATTTCTACAAAGTCTTAAAAAGTGACAACTAACTCTCTTCAGATTATGTTAAAGGGTCACCCCCACTATAACTAGAATAAATATTTCAGAATTCTACTGTAGTTTTTTGGAAATGTATTCAGTCAAAGTACCTCATAATAGTAATTGAAAACATGCATTTTTACCATTTTCATAAATTTATTTCTCCAAAGTCTTAAGAGGTGACAACTAACTCTCTTCAGATTATGTTAAAGGGTCACCCCCACTATAACTAGAATAAATATTTCAGAATTCTACT
>JBAMYA010000004.1:9814377-9828782 GCA_037176975.1 Arrhamphus sclerolepis | reverse complement strand
TATATAATTTTAAACTTAATGTCATTTGTATGCTGTCTTTTTCCTCCTTTAAAATTCACAGTAACAGAAATGTTAAGTTAAAAATCTGAAAGGAGAACGTGAAACTAGATGGCTTCACGTTCATATGAAAGGAGAATGTTCCCCATTTTGGATTTAAATCTGAATTTATAACGTGGATGTTGAAGGGGACAGGCACTGAGAACAGACTCTGAGTGAAAGAAAAGATTGTGCGAATCTAAACTTCTAATGAACTTGAAACAGAAAATATTTGTAAACTTGCAGATTCTGGAGGGCAGAAGATTCCAAAAAATGAGTTTTAAGTGAAAAACGCAACACATCTTGTCAAGGTGTTTATTCAAATCAGGTGTCTTAAAACTTATCTGGACTGTTCATTAATATCACTTAAGTAAAATTTGACTCTTGCTCTGCCCTTAAACCAAGTCGTCACCCTCAGATATAATGATTTGCATGACGAGGACATGCTTTATGTTCCCAACAGGAAGTTTGGCCTCCACAGTGTGACTGTGTAAACACCAGTCTGTTTGTGCAAACAGATTTATGCCCTCAACAAGAATGGCACAAGTAGATGCACACACACACACACACACACAAACACAGTGTGTGGCTGCAGATAGTTCTCACAGAGTCCTTCAATGTGTGGCTGAAAAAATATCACAGAAGAGCTCACAACTAAACCTTTCCTTTTTCTTTTTAATTTACCAGTATATGTTGGGAAATTAAAGTTGAAAATGTGGACTTTATGATCTTCACCATGAAAACTGTACACACTACCTCTCTGGATGAGGCCTCCATGTCATTTCTTGTTTAGCATGGACGCTCATTACCTGTGATGCTGAAGTCAGTGCAGCTGAGTGTCTGAACTGGCTCCGGCCTGTTGGAGATGACAGGGCCTCCATTTAGACCTCGGAGAGAGGGAAGGATGCACAATGGAGAGGATAGAGGAGAGAATGAACGGACACTTTGTGCCCAGAGAAGAGGACAATCCTCTCTATCCCGAGATCCGGAGTCACCCACGGCTTGGGCACTTCCGCTCTTTCGGAAACAACGTGTCTCCACTAGTGATGGCTGTCTTGTGTGAACGCCTTTGAAAGGTCTGCCATCTTCGGAAGAGAACAGAGGTGTAAAAGAGGAAGAAATGTTATTATCGTCTTATTTGCAGCATCACATACTTGCAGAGAAGACGACTTTTTCCACACACGTTTACTCACTGTATGTGTGCAAATTAATCATCTTGACTTCCATGGTCTCAGGTGGAGCGTGCAACTCCTTCAGAAGGCTGTAAAAGCAGAGAAATGTCTCTGAAAGACAGGATATCCCAGTCAGGAACAACTACCTTGCTCACCCTCCATCTACCCTTCCTGCTTAGCCTGCTGGCTCCTTTCCAGTCCATAGGGGCCAGTCCTTCCCCCAGGGATGGGCGCAGGGAGGGGTTCTTGCAGGGGCCGTGTGGCAGGAAGACGAAAGGTCCTTCAAGACTCTCCAGGGGTCAGCAGCTCATCCTACAACATCATCGCCGGACCACACTTAAGGTCCGGTCTGCTGGCTCTGCAACTCAATCTCTATTGTTAGGACAGAAGAGAAATGCATGCACACTTCCTTTGTCTATTTTTTTCTTGACCCGGTTTATTGGCATCTGATTTATGACAGGAGGACATGTGTTTTGGACATACACAGAGCCTGGCTGCAGGCCTGATTTTACACAACACAATAACGGGGGGCTACTTGTCACCCATTGATATTACAATGAATCGACTAACGTAGGCTGACTGAAACTTTCCTTACATTTACCATTTTGATTGTTTTACATTGAATGGACAATCATGTCAAGAATTAGGGGTGGGACATTTTGCACTCTGCATTGTGCAGTGTTACAGATCATCTCCAAAAAACCCACAGGATTTACAGTATATTTGTTTTCTATCTGTACACAACAGGCCATTTCAGGGTAAGATAATGAAATAGAATATTTCACAATGCATTGTTTCTCATATTTGACTTTGCTCATTGAAGGTATAATTTATCTTAAATTTTCATTACTCCTGAAAGGCTCATTTGTCTGCAAACATTATAATTAAGTGAAGTGTAATTCCATTTGCTTTAGCCTTTATAAATAGATATGATTTAAAGCTGTTCATGTACGTGAAATTAAAATTCACAACATCCCCAACAATCTTCTTTTAAGAACATCAGTTGCAGGGCAGAAAATATTTTTTTCTCCAAGCTGTGGATTCAACCTTTTCCCTCTCAGGACCTGAGGCTATAGCAAACATTTAACTTATGTTGACAGAAGAGTGATTAAAAAGCACTCAGGGTTAAATCAGATGTATAAGATAATTAATTAGTGTAATTAGGGTTATGGGTGTTCTCTGTAAGTCTATAAACCTTTTTTTTTTCTCTCCATAAAATGTTTTTAGACCTCACCGCTGCCTGTCAAGTTTAGCCTCCTTGCAGATGCAGAGGTTTCAAAATTATCATTAGACAAATGCAGAACGATATTTCATACTTGTAGTTGTACTTTTTTTTCTTTTTTTTTTTAATCTCTAGAAGTTTTCTTGTCTAGAAGGTTGTTCTAATTGTTTGTTATTTCTCAGAGAGGGAGACTGAAGAGAGGCTCTACCCAGGGGAATCCCTGCGGCCAGTCTGCTTCCAGTGTAGACGCGCATAATTTTCACACTCAGTAATTACAGAGGAATGAGGACATTTGCGTAACCATTTCTGAAAAGTCATCTCAGATGAACACCCAGCTCATGTATGATCAAAGAAGGCAGATAACTCTTTTCGTGCTGTGGTTAGCATGTTTCATGCCGTGAAATCTGTGTAACGCGATCAGGTAAGCTTAATAAAACTTAAAAAGCCATGAAAATAATCTGTCCAGATTATCTTTCCCAGCAGGCTCCGTCTTTGATGCTGGCAGGTGGAGGATAATGTGACAAGCCGTCATGTTTAAAAAAAACAAAAAACAACTCAAATTGCTGCTGCATGGAATTTAAAATGCACTGGAAGCTGTTCCTCCAGTGAGTCTTGAGTGCATGGTTTGAGCTCTGCGTTTGTGCTCTTGTTCAGATGAGATTAAAGAAGGCTATTGCACAAATGAAGCAGAACAAATGCTGCTGCAGCTGTTGAATTTCTTTCTTGTCAGAGGACGAAGATGTTTTCACCTGTCCAAAATCGTAAGCAATGTCGTGTGAGCTGAGGTTTTCATTCTCTGGAGAGTTGACTTTACTCAGTCCTCAAAAACATTGTGTAAATGATTGAGACTAAGCCATGCTCCGTCCCAGTGTTACAAAGAGGCAGAAAGTCCCCACCCATTACAAATTAGTAATCGAGGATTAATCCAATCCCTTTGTCCCCCCTGCTGTTGCTGATTGTATCCTGTAAGAGGCTCAATAGAGTCAAAATTATACTTTAAAGCTCCACAATAAGTTGTCATGTTAGCTTACTGAAAAAAGAAAAATCACACAAACTGATTAAGTTTAATAGATTTGTCACAATATGGGGGACTGTAAGACTGTTTTAGACTGCCTCTTGGGATATAATGGCTGATCCAGTTTAGAAACGTTTGTACTCACTGATTGTTTTTGAGTGAATTGTAAGCTGAGAGGGAAACAGAAGTTGAACATGCATTTCCTGCAGACATATGCTTTGATTTCAGCCCAGATGAACACAATGGGAGGGAGACGACCTCCTCTCAACAATGCACCAACAGGAAGAAGCATATTCAGCGGACAGGAGAAAATACATTCCAGACTTAACAAGGCACGAGAGGGAACAGAGTGACACCAGAGAGAGTGTTTGTTTCTTCAAAGCACGCTTTTAATACAAATCATAGACATGAATCCAAAATAACGTGTATTCACAGAAATCTATCAATGATGCTTTGACTCACACACACAGACACACACACATATACAAGCGCATACACACACTCTCAGACTGTCAAAACAGTCACCTTTTAATTAGACCTTTCACCAACCTGAAAACATTTGTCAGCTGCCATCTGTCTGTCTGTCTGGTCTGTCTGCCCACCCCCATACCCACCCACCCCCCCTTCTCCCAATCTCTCTCTCAAACACACACATTCACAATTTACGCCAGTCTTATCTGCCTTCAACACCTCTTGCTGATTGGCAACACCCATCTGACACATACGCAACACTCCCCGCTCTGATGCCGATACCACAGATGGATCCACAGAGCAGGGAAGCCTGGTAGATATGAAACCTCAAGTGCTTACTGGTGAAAACAAGTACAGCATGAATAATACACATCAGCATGTTGACTTGAGGACAGAGTTCAAAGCTCAGTACTTTAAGTAAAGTCCACAGGAGAACCAAGAGGAATTCATAAGGATGCGGCCCACTTTTTTTTTTTCCTCCTCATAAAGTTCTATGCTTGTTCCCATGTTGCTCAGTTTCTCTTCCTCTGCTGCTCAAAGGTGAGGCAGGAGTTTCAGTTTGGTCAGACCCCTCCAAAACCAGCAGTCCCCTTCAGTCCATAGAGCAGGGGAAGGAGGGGGCAAAGGTGACACTGAAACTGATTGTGCCCAATGCCGCAAAGTTTTGATTTACCTGCACAGTTCTGCACCGTTCACCTCTTCCCCAGCATGACTCTGGGCCCCCAGCTGTGGTCACACCTTCGTGGCCAGAGACTGAGCCTCTGTCTTCTGTGAGGACAGGGAGCTGGGTGGACTGGTATGCAAGAACTTCTTCAGGTTGAGCAGGCACAGACACTGGGCTCTGAAGCGCAGGTCAAAGAAGGCGTAGAGGAATGGATTGAGACAACTGTTGACGTAGGCCAGGCAGGTGGCGTAGGGATGAGCCAGCAGCAGGAAGCGCAGGAAGTCACAGGTGGCAGGGAAGAGGTCCAGGTAGGAGAGGGCATCAGCACTCTTCACAACATGGAACGGCATCCAGCAGGCAGCAAACACCACCACCAGTGTGGTGATAATCTTCAGCAGCCTCCTCTTACGCTGGTCCTCTTTCCGCAGAGTGTTGAAGTGGCGGGTGACCGTGCAGCCGATGAAGCAGTAGCACACCATCATGGCCAAGAAGGGTAGAAGAAAGCCAAGAGCTGAGGAGGAGATGCTGAGACCGGCGATCCACAGGTTCTCCTGCCCCTTGTTTGACACCACCAGCTTGAAGTCCATGGCACAAGACGTGCGGTTGGTATCTGAATCATATTTGGTGCTGCGAAAGACAAGAGTTGGTGCAGCCAGCAGACCGGAGAGCAGCCAGATGGCCGCCAGGGAGCCTCGTATGTGGCCTCGGGTGCGCAGCTGGGTGCTGGACAGGGAGTGGACGATGGCCAGGTAGCGGTCAAAACTCATGCAGGTGAGGCAGAAGACGCTGGCGTACATGTTGAGGAGCACCACATAGCTGCTGATCTTACACAGGGCCACTCCGAAGGGCCAGTGGTATCCCATGGCTGTGTAGATGGCCCACAGAGGCAGAGTGACCACAAAGGTGAGGTCAGCCAGGGCCAGGTTCCCGATGTAGACGTCAGCAGCTCGACGCTTGCCTTTAGCCCTCCACACGGTAAAGATGACGATCCCATTCCCAGAGAGGCCCAGGATGAAAATAAGCATGTAAAGAACTGGGATGACAGAGTATGACGGCGACCACTCTGAATAGTCACACATGGTAGAGTTCTCTGTCTCCTCGTAGTCGTAGTAATCATAAGGAGTTGTATAAGTCTCCATTCTTCCTCTTATCTTATCCTTAATCCTAATAAAAAGGGGAAAAAATATCTGAGGCAGATAGGTTCACAGCAGTTGACAGCACTTTAAAGACTGTTGCTATGTGTGAAATCTGCACACCCTTATATATCCCCACCCAACTTGTACCCTCCCACCTACCCCTCCTCCCTTCCTGCTGCCCTCCTCCTCTCTGCGCACATGTACACATCTCTCACTTTGTTTGATTAGTGCCACACTGCAGAATATACAGTAAAGTCACTATGACCAACCAGGCTGCGTGTTTAGAATTAATTCTTCCAGAATTCTTTATTTTTTTTTTTTTTCCCACCTTTTGAGCACAAACAAATGTCATCAGGCCCGTGTATCCAGGGCTGCTCTCTCCCTGATCTCAAAAGAGACAAAATTAAAAAGAGTTATATTCCCCTCTTACATTAAACCCCAAAGAATGAAAATATACAAACACGTAGTTCACACTGCTTAAATGCCAAAGACACTCACAAATGTGGAACTATTCATTCAGTTCTGCAAACATGAAGCTCATGTGTAAATAACATGATGCATGAGCATGATAAAACCACAGGAAATTATGCCATCGATCTGAGACAAACACCACCCAAACATGTTCATTTAACTCTTCTAACTGTATGATAGAAACAAACTGAATTTCTTGTTTGCAGCAAATGTGATCCTAACATCTATTGTACAGAATGAAGGCTCATTAAACGTGTTTGGACACTGGTTCATGTCATGAGCTATGTCCGGGCAAGTTTCATGGCAATTTCAATATCAATTGAGGGTTGTACTGGAACTGGAGCCCTGCAATTCATTTAAATGGCAGGACTTTCCTTGGATGTCGTGTATTGCCTGCACGTGTTTGAAAAACCGGATTCACAAAATTGGGGTGAGGGGGCTGACTTTAATGAACTAGACAAAGTTGTCACTTTATAACTCATAATGAAGATATTTGAAATGATGAACCACTGACAAAAAGCAATGCCATTTCATGCAAATGCACCCTTTTAAAAATAAACTAATAAATGAAAAAAGTTGTTGCATTTCAGCTGAGACTGACATATTATCTCACAGTTCTTCGTATGCAGTCGACAGATAAATGAAAGACAAGAGATGTGAAAAATAACTTTATTTTATAGAAAAAGGACCCCTGTTTTGGGGGGATCCAGTGAGTATTATGTTGTGAGGCAGTGTTTGCAGGCATTGTCTTGAAATAATACAAAAACAACCTACAATGTTGGTCTGAATGATCACCAGTATCCCGTGATGACACTTGTCTATCCTGATGGTCGTGGTTTCTTCCAGTATGACCCTATGCCCCCATCCATATGGCACAAAGGGGTCACTGAACAGTTTGATGTGTATAAATGTGATGTGGATCATCTGCTGTGGTCCCTTGACCTAACGTGTAGGGCAGCTTCTCCACCACCAACACAGAAAATGCCAAATGAGGCAGAACCTTTTGAAAGATTGGTTTTATGCCTCCAGTTTGTTTTCAAACAAATCTGTAAAATCAGTGTCTACAAACGCCAAAGATGATTAGATGATCTTTTAGCTTTCTTCTATCTCTGCATTTGATCATCTTTTTTTTTTTCCCCCTAATATACTGTTGAAATGTCCTTCTATTTGGATAAATACTGTATGTCTGTTTCAGGGCATATCAGAGGGAAATCTTAAGCTTTTCTTTTATTAACTTAAGTTTATTTGAGAGCTTAACAGTTTACTTTTCATATATGATACAGTTAGTGTGGAAAAAGGCAACATTATTCTGACTCTTGTCTGCTTTCATTGCTGTATTTTCTGTCCAGGTGGGATGTTTCAGTCTTCAGCCTGCTCCGTCTCTCGCTGCAGTGGCAGCAGTGGCGCCAGGGCACCGACCTTTAGACACAACTACTGTATCACTCAACAATCTTCCTCCTCTGATCCCTTCCCCCACCCCTCCATCCTTCTCCCCTCCCCTCCTTAGTAATCCCTCTCTTCCTCCGATCATGAAGATGAAGCCTTATTCCTCTGCTTTCACCAGCATCATTTACCTGCAGAGAACTGTTGTTGTTGCCAGTTATTGTGATGTGAACATGGAGTATTTTTTAATCAGACTGACATGGTTGTGTTTTTATGGCTCCACCCAAACTCCGTCCTCTGTCTTTTGTCTGTCCAGCAGTCTTCAGGCCTTCTGCAGCAGGACGCTGGGCAGCACAGGAAAAAAAGCAAAATGAAGTGAATCAAAGCACACTTCCTATCCATACTCTGGAGGGACAGAAATCTGTTTTTAGCTGTGTTCATTGACTGGGATGTGAACACACTGCAGAATACAACGCCAAGCTTTGATGATTAGTCCATCCGTTCACTTTTCCGACGGTTCACTCACCGAGCTGTCGCAGTTATAAAACAGATTTGCAAAGACAGCACATGAAAATGTGTAAGTCTGGATTTCACTGATGCTGAAAGTGATGAGTCCTTTTCTTTACACTTTCCTGCACGGAAAAACAAAATTCCATTTCGTCCTATTTTTGGTCTTAGAGAGTGACAACTTCCAATTAGATTTCTCTGAAACCTTGCAGAGCGTGCATCACTTCCCTCAGCAGACCAGAGTGCCTGTTTCCGCAGCATTCAGCTTTTGTTTTTCCTCTTAATTGGCCACCTGTGTCTTATATTGATTGTTGTTGTTGGTGTCCTCTCATGTGTGGCCTTGTGCTGTAAACCACACACCATGCAGACACCACGAAGACGCTCAGATGCATTTCTCCATTTCATTCAACAGTCATCCGCCAGCAATGAGTCAGTACTGACTGTATCTTTGCATACTGCCCTCCAAAGCTGTGCACAAGGACAGAAAGACACAACAAGGTGGAAGCATCACGCATGCAGGGCTTTGATCTCCAATCGTGGCCTTGTGTGCTTGTGCCTTTATGAGCCCGTTTTCGGTGATTTTTACAGCACCACGAGGGCACAAGGTGTGTGCTCTTGTTGTTTAGGTGTGTGAGGGTTGGTGGGGGTCTGACAGTTGTTTGATGTGTGTGTGTGTGGGTTAAGCTGTCAGACCACTTGCCCCCTTATGGAGACAGCTGGCCCGTCGAAGCTTTACTTGTGGTCTGATCATCTCTGAAGTCTGACTTTTGTTTATCTGAAAATTCATGAGATCGCACTTCTTATACAAACACCTGAGAGCAGCTCAGTGGCTTTGATGATAAAACAGATATTTGGGGAAACGCTCTGCAATCAGCACCGGTGATGAATCATATCAGTAGGCTGATATTCGCTCTTAATGATCAGCTCCTGTCAAAGTTAACACTTTCAGCAAACCTGGACCATTTGGGTGCAATTACCCATTCCTTTTACTCTTTTTTTTTTTTTTGCGGGGACGATAAGGTGATTGACACCAAGTTGTTAGACACACGGGCCTCCAGGCTGGGAGAGATTTATAGCTTCAAAGGTTTAAATTTGACAGTTTTAAACTCAGTTTTTATCAAAGGTGATCACATTGAGGGAGAGTTTCGCTACAGGTGATAACCAGCATAGAAAAATGATTTCTTGCAGCTGATGCTTGAATTAAGGAGAGAACACCCTGATCCCTGATCCCTGATCCCTCATCCCTCATCCCTGATCCTCTTGTCTTGTTTAACCAAATGCATTTTGGCATTAGCTGCTTAGTTCTGGAGGTATAAAGGAGACACTTGCGTTCTCACAAACATAACGGGAATGGTTTGCACATATTTAATCCTTAGATGTAGCCTACTTAAAAAAAAAAAAAAAAGTTACATAAAGTCCCTTCACACATAAATGTGTGCTTATCCAAAACAAGCCATAAAAATATTATAACTTTTTTGACTCAAACAAATCTTTTTTTTTTTCAAACCAGCATCAGTCCTGATCATACATATAAAATATGGATGTTTTGTTTTGTTTTATTTCTTTTAAATCGCCATGTTTTTGTCGTGATGCAACACGTTTTATGTTCTAAAATCAAAATGATTGATATATTTTCAATATACTGGATTATTTTTGGTTCGATTACCACAGCCGGGTATATGTGAAAGATTAGCAGCAACAATTATTTATATGCAATATTAAGGATCAAAATTGTGATTTCAAAAGGATTTCAATTATCGCATGTTGTTTGTAATGAAAAAAACATTTTAAACAAAATAAGAACACTCGAAAATGCTCAAGCATGCATGTATCATCAATAATATGCCTGAAAAAAGAAAAGATATGCTATAAATTAAAAGCCAAAAGTACAAAAATGTGCTTAGTGCATCAAGAGGTGAAAAAACCTTGGTGTTTCTTGGTGAAATTATACAAACTGCCTTTTTGAAGTCCCTCAGTGATACTCTATTTTATCTACAGAGAAATTTAGGGTTTTAATTACCTGGAAACACAGACACTAGTTTGGGATAGTGTTTCAACCTGACCACATTGTAAAACACTACTATATCCTCCTCCAAAAACAAAATGTCCCTCTGTGTCTGATTAGGGTCTTAAATACTGAATTTTATGACTGCCTCCAACTGGCAGCCATGCATTCTCTTATCTAAACCTGCATGTGTGCAAAACATCAGAGCAAAGCACTTGCAGTGCTGGATTCCTGCCCGGAGTATGGGTATGCCAACACTGTACGGTCACATTCTGCATACGTGCAAGAGGTTGCAAGATGTGCTCTTGATATTACGACTCCAAATAGTCCACCAATCTGATATCATTCAGACATCCAGAGCAGCAACGACTATCTCAATGAACCAGCTAACCTCTTGTAGGCTGCTTGTTGTTCAGTTGACCGGGAAAGACTGTTGATAGAAACCTTCCTGCTTTTAAAGTGTTGCTGCAGTCTGAGCCAAATCAGAAATATTTATGATATAAATATGAGGACAGGAGAGGGAAATAAACAGTTTTTAGGAAAAGCTATATATAGGGCAGATGGGCATTCAGGGACACCAATTTTCTAACCTCTATTTAATCAAGAAAAGCAGAGATGCCTTGAATAGGTCCAGTGAAATCAGCTCTGCCAGTCTCAAGGTTGTTTGTTTTGTTTTTTTTGTTTATTTTTTTCAGGTTGCTCCAAAGCAAATGGAGCTGTAGCATTTAAAATACTTTTTCCCCCAACTTAGTCTGCACCTTTGGCATTGACAACAAAAAGTAGATTTTGTGACCAAAGGCTGCATGGAGATGTGAAGTTTCTGCAAATGTCCTGGAGATGATAAGGGAGCAGACCAAGAATGAAATATAAAAAATATATAAAATATACCTACATTTCAGTCAGTGAAGGTATAATTTTGCATCAAAATGAATTCAGCCCATAAGAAGAAATCTTGCTATGAAGCGGTGGTAACACTGTCCCTATAAGCCATGTCAAATATGGTTCGTTTACCCTCCGAGTCGCATCTGTGTTGTTGTTAACCTCTTGTCTGACACAGGATAAAGATCAATTAGGAAGTTTGTTTGCCGATGGGCACTAGCCTCTTGCGGTTGAAGAGTCAATACAACACCTACCTAGCATGAGGTCAGAGATGAAGGAAGATGTCAAATATCCAGCAACAAAGCCGAGGCTTACTTTAATCTCTGTATTGTATTTATGCAAAGACAACCCATTCTAATGACAAAAAAACAAAACAGATCAGATATGTTAGACATCGCATGACGCTAGTTTGAATCCTGCAAATACTCCAGCAACAGGAAAACAGTTATTGCAGTTATTTCATGAGTGCAGATGGATGCAGATGACTCATCAGTTTGTCACCAGGAAACAAGTTAGACTTATTATTCACTTAAATGTTACAATGCAGATGTGTGTGAGACTGTGTTTTGTGCTAAAACAGGAGAAGAACACTTTTTGCTAAATGTGAAATACACACCAGGTTCAAGGCTCACATTGTTAATGGAGAAAGCGTCAGGTGGTTGAAGCATAACTGCTAACCAGATTAAGCTAGAGATGTTGGGGTCATACCCAACTAAAATAGAAATTAGATATAGAATTAAAGTCTAGTACCAGAAAATGTCCAGAAAATGCGAAGAAAAAACAATGACTGACTTGTTGCATTCAGATGTTTTGTGAGTGGTGGAGAAGAAAACATCACGTCTGCTATTTACAGGACAAAAAATGATACAGTAAAAGCTGTAAAAGCTCAAACTGTATTCATATCTTTCTGTAGGGAAGTATTCAGGCACAAAACCTCCTTTTTCTGCACATCCCTTCTTCTCCTGGACGAAAGACTGATGTTATTCACGCAACTGTGTGAAGCAGCAAACAACAGGTCCCACAAATGCTGTGTGAACTCTTGCAAACACACTGCAGGATTTAAGAAGTGTAAAAGTCTTTTATCCTTCATATGTAACATGAACTGCACTAAAGATTTTTTACGGCTGTCTGAACTTCAGAGTTTTTTTTGAAAGACAAGCCTGCAGTAGAGTTTCAAGGGTGAAAGATGCACACGCACACATACAACTCACTCCACAATCGTGCATGTGCACATACTACGCAACACCCGTGACTACACTGGATGCAACACAATAAGCTATTGTAACCCCAAACCAAAGCTCTGAGTGTGCATATGTATTTGTCATTAGTCTCATTTATAGCAGGCTGAGGTCACACACACACGAGGTCACGTCTCTTATTATGTCTTGTGCATACATTCACAGTCACACGCAGTGCATTTAATAATGTAAAGGCAGCCCTGTCTTCTGTCCTACTACTTATAAACAGTGATAGATTTGGAATTTAAAATTCAGTGTGCTGTATATCAATTTTTAATCCTCTAGTGGCCCTCTGACTTTTGCTATGCAACCAGTGCAAAATGTTACAAAAATGACCCCATGGGTTGTTTGCTCATGTAGAAAGAACCAGTTCTCATAATCTCATAATCTCCTGATGAATATGGGACCAGAAGTGAGCATAAGAGCAACTGTATGTGAGGTGCCCATCTGGCATCTATTGTATTTTTTATTTTTTATTTTTTTGCTCTAAGTGATCTGTTCAAGTCTAACTAAGTAATGCAATGGCCTCAACACAACAATGATGGCGTGAGTATGTTGTAAACTGTTATGTTGACCTGTCACCAAATAACAGACTGTATTTTATCCCTAACTAAGGTCATTTTAAATTTCTTTTATTTTCAGTGCCATCAGAGGACTGGTGAGCATGAAACTCAACCAGAAGGAGACAAAAATATTGTTGAAAAGTGCCCTGCAAATACTGGTTTATTAGAAAGTAATCAATACTTGTTTCAAGAAAAATGGTCCTATTTTCAAAAGCATACATCTCATTTTAAGAATTCTATTTTCTTACCCCATTGGCAGATTATTTTGTTTTAGAATTTTACGATTTAGGAATGTTAGGATATAGTATTCCTAAATCCAGTCAAAATGTCTTATAATAACAAAAAAATCTGCCAATGAGGTAAGAAAAAAAAAACGCTTGGCTAGAATTCTTCAAGTGAAATGTGTGCTTTTAATATAAGACCATTTGAAACAAGTATTTTTATTTTACTTTCTTAGAAATCAGCTTTTGTTGTGTTCTGTGTAGCTGCCTCGGTGCAGCCGAGATGTAACAAGATATGGGCTGAAGGTTTTCATAAACTGGAGTCCCATGGTTGCTGATGCTGGTCCCATCAAACTGGGAAAAACAACCTGGTGACACAAAAGCCTTTTTTTTTTTTTTTCAATCTCATATTGCATTCCTCTGTGTAAAACTCAGCGTGTATTAATGTGGAGACACCAAACAAACTCAAATTTTATTTCATTCTATGTAGTCTGTGCTGAAGGGTTTGATGTGCTGCACGCACAACACCAACAAGCACAGAAGACTAACAGGATAAAAAAGAGATCCAACTGATTTATGCTAGCAATAATGGTGTCATTATCTTGGATGTAACATGAATCTCAGATTTACAAGCTTCATATATTGTACAGTGACTTATTTTCTCCTTGTCATGATCTGGCTCACGTTTCTGTTTCATTATCATTGACTGCATGTGCTTCTTCTGCTCTCCGTCAAAATCAGCCTGTTATCAGGGCCAGAGCAGCATGGTCTCTTACACACACACACACACACACTCACACACACACACACACTCACAGCACTACTCCCCTGATTGTGTATCCTCTTGGAGCTCCCGGTTTCCTTACTGAGGAAAGAGGACTAGATTGACAGGAAGCGAGGAGACAGCGGGGATGTGACACAACAATGGCAGGAAGTGACTTCAGATCGATACAGATTACTGCAAAACACCACCAACACGGCAGAAACAACCTCACAAACATCCCTGCTGAAGAGATAAACATGCAACACAAACACTGCCAAGGGAATTTTACAAGACACTCGTTATAGAACAGCATAACAAACACATGAAACCACCCACACAGAAATGTTAAGCTCACATTATGGTTTTTCCACATTATGATGTTCATTTTGCAGTCGCAGCTGTAAAACTGTGCAGATTATCTGCACATTCACGTTTGCATTTTTATCATCTCTATAAGCACAACATATGGTAGGGCAAAAAAGTATTTAGTCAGCCACCAATTGTGCCAGTTCTCCCTCTTAAAAAGATGAGAGAGGCCTGTAATTTTCATCACAGGTAGACCTCAACTGTGAGAGACAAAATGAAAAAAAAAATCCAGAAAATCACATTGTCTGATTTTTAAAGAATTTATTTGCAAATCATGGTGGAAAATAAGTATT